>JALBZB010000087.1:0-52941 GCA_038050625.1 Pythium sp. MPC-2022a
ATCATGTGGCAGAGACTGGCAGCATCGAAGTGGTGAATGCGCTGATCAAGAGTGGCGCCAACGTTGATGCCAAGGACAACAGCGGTAGATCTGCGCTACATCATGCAGCACAATCTCAGAGCCTCATAGTGATGGATATGCTGATCAAGAGTGGTGCCAACGTTGATGCCAAGGACAACAGCGGTAGATCTACGCTACATCATGCAGCACAATCTCAGAGCCTCATAGTGATGGATGCGCTGATCAAGTACGGCGCTGATGTGGATTCTAGCGACATCAATGGGAGGACAACACTTTCCTACGCGGTCGAGTCTGGCAGCATCGAAGTGGTGAGGGAGCTGATCAAGTACGGCGCTGATGTGGATTCTAGCGACATCAATGGGAGGACAACACTTTCCTACGCGGTCGAGTCTGGCAGCATCGAAGTGGTGAGGGAGCTGATCAAGTACGGCGCTGATGTGGATTCTAGCGACATCAATGGGAGGACAACACTTTCCTACGCGGTCGAGTCTGGCAGCATCGAAGTGGTGAGGGAGCTGATCAAGTACGGCGCTGATGTGGATTCTAGCGACATCAATGGGAGAACGGCTCTCTCCTACGCAGCAAAGACTGGTGACATCGGAGTACTGTCTGAACTAATCCAACTTGGAGTTGATGTGGAAACCAAAGACGATGATGGAAGAACTCCGTTGTCGTATGCAGCGGCACGAGGTCACGTCCAAGTAGCGAAACAGCTAATCGCCAATGGAGCGTTAGTGGATGCTGCCACGATCCAGGGTAAAACACCATTGCTCTACGCCGCAGAACACGGTTACATGGACATGATACGATTCCTGTTAGAGATGGGTGTGTCTCCCTGCACAAAGTCGCATTCATGCCAGCCGAGTCGGGAAAGCGAGACCCCACTTCTTCTCTCTGGTCGCTCTGGTCACATGAAGATTTTCGAATTGCTAATCAACGCCGGCGCGCCAGTCAATGTCCGAAGTGGAGAACATGGAGAAACGCCGCTGATTTCGGCTGCTCGATCGGATTTCTTTGTTGGTGTACAGTTGCTGATGTCGCATGGAGGCTGTCTTTGCGAAGACGAAGTGGTAGAAGACGAGTATCCGCTCATCCCTGGCACGTTGGAGACTATGAAAACGCTGTGCGGCACTACGTTTGAGTTTGAGCCGATGTGCTCTCGCGTCCTGATTCGACTAGAAGAGATCTGCTCGAAGCTGCAAGAATCTGACGCGATCCGAGCAAACGAGGGCACGCTTGTGTCCTTCGCCAGCATTCTGTTTCGCTTCTGCAGACTGCAAATCGACATCGGCAAACGAGAGAGTGCTCTGTTGCGATTCATCGGCAGTCGCACGATCGCAAACAGAATTCGAGATTTCCATGAAGAGCTGGGTCACTTCATCGGGATGCTGGCGCTGGAACAGAATGGAAATTGCTGGAAGGAGCAATGGGACGATGATCAGACCCAGCTTCTTGCTCGTCTTGGAGAGAGACTCAGTACAGATGAAGCTCTCCTCTATGGACTTGATTCTGACGCAGCAAAGCAGGAAACGGCTGTGCTTCTCCTGTACGAACTCAAGGTCTGCCGTCGAGATGGTCAGCGACCGGAGCTGCAAGCAAGCCTCGAACGAGTGATGGAGCACTTTCTTCAGGTGTGTAAGATGGACACGCCAGTTATTCCAGAGTGGTTTGTCTCTCGCGATGATGTGGAGTATCACACCTGGAACATCATCAGATCTGATCGAGGAGTTGCTGAATATGAAGGCAGGTGGCAAAAAACCAGTGTGACGATTGAAACAAGTTCACTGGGCATGGATGACTTCAGCAAGGCTGCATCCCAGTGGTACCAGCTGAATCACCCAAATGTGGTCAAGCTGTTCGGTGCATGTCACATCGGATCCCCACCGTTTTTCATCTACGAGCTGGAGACACAAGGAGTCCAACTCCAAGAGTTCCTGAGAAAGGATGTCAACCGTCCGTTGGTGTGGAAATGCCTGTATGAAGCAGCGCTTGGACTTCGATACCTTCACAGCCGAGGTATTGCTCACGGGTTTCTTCAGAGCAAAAGCTTCACTGTCGGATCTGGTATCACAAAGCTGAATGGTACGCGGCAGATCGGCTTTCAGAGATGGCATGATGTTGGTCACGGTACAAGCGTTTGGTTACCGCCTGAGGAATCATATGGCTACTCTGATCCTTTCTCCGAGATCGACATTAGCCACTTTGAGGCTTACGATATCTATGCGTTTGGCATATGCATCTGGGAAGCTCTGACTCTCAAATTGCCGTGGCAAAATGCTGATCATGATGACATGTGGGATGATAAACCATCCGGAAGACTTCCTGATCGCCCTGCAAGTATCGGTGATGAAGAGTGGGAGTTGATCACCAAGATGTGTGCAGCTGAACCAAGTGAGCGTGTCAGAATGAACTACGTGGTGAATCGACTCTACCAGTTTGCCATCGCAAGAGACCAAGTCAGCGAAGCAGCACGACAAGTACCACGACCGCCCGCAGAGGTAAGCAACCAGCTTTCGTATAATTATGGATGGCTTCAACATACTAAACTGATGGATTGGCAACTAACTCAACATCTTGTTGGGATGTTCTTGTGTGCAGACCGAAGACACAACTATCGAAGACCATACGTTTGCAGAATTTGATTGGAGAACCATCCCGAACGCTCTTCAATACATCGGATCAAGGAGTGAGAAGCTCGACGGTCATAACTGGATGTCCGACAAAGTGTACCCAGCGCTCGAGTACATCTTCGCACTTCTCCGAGAACACCACAAGACTCCGAAGGATACTGAAGTGCTGCGGTTCTGCGCGTCCCTGAACAGACTCCGACGGCACTTGCGCACTGCAGTGTCCGAGAAATCAGTGTACGAGTTGGCGAGAAGCCGCCAAGTAGCTGAGGTGCATCATGTGGTCTACGCCGACCTAGATCGCTTGTTGGATGCATTGGACGTGCCAGAGACAGACCCGATTCGAGTGTGGAGACACGACGCAGGTAACCTGAGTGAGAGCGAGCAAGTGGGTGTCTTGGAAAGTGCTGCTCCCAGATCGTATCACGAAAAAGGAAGCGCAAACTCCAGCGCAGTCACTATAAATTATTTCGACACACCATCAGCAACCCACGACCTCTGGACGCAAGAAGGTCTGGCGGCATCTTCAGCAACACCGGGTTGGTACCTGCCGTTGCGAGACCTGGTGTTTAGCGAGTCGGATGAGATTGGCAGAGGATCGTTCGCCACAGTGTACAAGGGATACTGGTTCGATGCACCAGTCGTTGTCAAGTTTTTTGGGTACGAAGAGGATTTCGACACCATCTCGACGGATCTGCTGCTGCATGAAGTGCGGGTGTGGTACAAATTGAGCCACCCTCACATCTTGAAGTTTTATGGGGCTTGCCATATCGACAAGCGCTATATAGTGTGCGAGCACGCTTTCGAGTTGCACCATTTCTTGAAGACTCCAGGAAACGAGCGGCTAAGATGGCAGAAGATGTATGAAGCTGCTCTCGGACTCCAGTATATGCACGGACAGAACATCACTCAGAACGACCTCAAGTGCGGTAACATCATGGTGGGCATGGACGGCAAGGCGAAGCTGATCGACTTTGGGCTGAGCTGTCTGCTGAACAAGGCGGAGATCCAGATCGAGGTCAAGAGGATGGGGGCTGTCAATTGGAGATCTCCTGAGTACCTGGCTGGAGAGCGGCCGTCGCTCGCTTCGGACGTGTATTCGTTTGCGATGTGCATCGTTGAAGTCATCAGCGACGAAATTCCTTGGGGAAGACAGATGGTGCCTGCTCTGGTTCGCTTTCAACTGAAACGAGGCAACAGTCCAAACCTGCCGGACTCGATGAATGAGAAGCAGCGGAACCTAATTCAACTGATGACCAAGTTCGATCCATCGGAGCGCGTGAGGATGTCGTTCGTGGTGGACATGCTGAACGAAATCGCTCAGGAAGAGAAAGCGTTTTTCGCCAAGGCGAAGTAAAACGCAGCGTCTCAAGCCGACATCCAGGCTACCAGCAAGAGCACGCCACCACTCGAGAACAAACAAAGTAGTCCTTATGCCCATTCGCTAACCTCAACAGACCAGAAGACAATCGAAAAATAATCAGCGCTCGCCCACGTCCGTGATCAAGTCGAGCATGTGCAGCACAACTAACGCATTTCATGCCCCTCTGAAGATCTGGAGATGGCTACAACTTTTGCAATTGCTGAACTTGGTCATAAGTCCCGCAATGACAAGATACTCATGCGCCTCTCTAATTTGATAAAATGATATCACCGATTTTAACAGGTTCTGCCACTTTCAACACACAATCCACATCAGATACTGGTAGATAAGAAATTGAAAACGGCGCAAGGATGGCAACAACGATGATCGGCTCGGCGTCCTTCACGAGCGGCAGCGACGCCCACACAGCCGCAATTGCAGCTGCCACCAGCACCACGTTCTCAGCCTCCGTCTCTGCGTCCCTCATCCACGCGTCTGCGTCGTCGTCGTCTCTCGCGACAAGTCTCGACGCCGCGCGCGGCAAGGACGACGACGACGACTCGGAGTACGAAGAGCTCATCCCACCCGAGAACTTTGCGATGATCGAGAAGGGGCTCTATCGGAGTACGTCTTGCCTTGTGTGGTTAAACATGTGCATGTATTTGATATTTACCTATCGTTAGGGCTCATTGTGTCTGACTTCTGTGATGATTTGACAGGCGGCTTCCCAAAGAAGAAGAACTTTGCGTTCCTGAAGAAGTGCCTGGGGCTGCGCTCCATCCTGACGCTCGTCCTGGAGGACTACCCGCTCGCCAACACGGAGTTCAACCGTATGCACAACATCAAGCTGCTGCAGTTCGGCGTCCCGGGCAATAAAGTACATTACGCAATGAGGAGCTTGGATGGTTGTTTGTGTGCTCTCTCATTCTGACATTGTGATTGTGTGTTGGTGAAATGATAGGAGCCGTTCGTGGACATTCCAGAAGACGGCATCGTGGCGGCGCTCAAGGCCGTACTGGATAAGCGCAACCACCCGATGCTCATCCACTGCAACAAAGGGAAGGTGAGGGGGTAGAACTTGTCCATTGGAATTTTGTATCATCCAAGTACCTTGACCATGATGATCTCTAACTGACTGCGTTGTCTCGCTTGCGTTGCTTGGCTCGTAATAGCACCGAACGGGCTGCTTGGTTGGCTCGTTGCGCAAAGTGCAGAAGTGGGCGTTCAGCTCGATTTTCGACGAGTACATCCGCTTTTCCGCGCCAAAGCCGCGCATGATGGACCAGCAGGTGCGCTGTCATTGCTATTATACTCATTCTTACATGACTGAATAGCTGACACTCATTGTTGTTTGCTGTGAAGTTTATTGAATTATTTAAGACCGAGCGCGTCGAGCTGGAGAACAATGAGCACGCCCCCAACTGGCCAGGCTTGTAGCTTTTAGAAAAGACTTTCCTTGCCGATAGGATCCACAAATGACACGTGCATGCTTAGAGCTTGGCAGGAGTAGCAGCGGTAGCGTCCTGCGCAAAGAGCTGCTGCATCTCCACGAGACTCTCTTCGAGCAGGTGGCCCATGCGCGACGCCCAGTGGTCGTGCTGGCGGCACGCGATGTTAAACTGAATCGAATTGTTCTTGATGCTGTACGCGATGCCCAGGCCCTCTGGGACCACTTCACCCCAGCCCCAGCCGTCGAAGAGCTCGTTGGTCAGGTGGCTCGTCGAAATGAGCCAGTAGCGCGACTTGGTCATTGCCGGGTCCTCAAAGAACGGCACTTTTTCGTCCGGCTTGAGCAGCATACGCATACCCAGCAAGTGGCGGTCCACGCCGAGTCCCTGGCCCGCACGCTTCATGTACTGCACGTGGTAGTTGGTCGCGTCGTGCAGCAGCTTCTTCTTCTCTTCGTTGCTGATCTTGACGCCACTGGCGTTCACCATCGCGTCCGTGAAGTCCGCGCTCTTCTGCGAGCAGCTACGCGTCGTCTCCGTGCGTCCGTGCAGGAACACGCGAGTCTGTGAGGCTTCGTACGTCGCGACGTTGATACCAAAGAGCTTCTTGTACGCCAACTGGATCGCGACCTGCGCGAACGCGTCGGGGCTGCACTTGAACGACTTGATCGCCTTGGCGCCATAGCCGTAGAACGACTGCACGTACAGGTCGTGGTCCGCGACGGTCGCGTCAAACGTCTTCTCCGCCGCGAGGATTGAGTCGAGCGTCAAGCGGCTGAAGCGGAACGTGATCTGCTTCGGTGCCTGGAGTCCCTGGTTCAGCTCTGCAGTCGTGAAGTCGCGACGACCCATGCTGATCTGTCCTTTTTGGAGGCGACGGACGAGGTAATCGGCGTATCGCGCCATGGGCATGCCATCCAGCATCGAGTGTTCGCCCAACAGACCGGCCTTGCCGTTCTCAAAGACCGCGAACTGGATACACTTGTCGTAGAAGCGGTTACGGCCGTCGCCGTGCCAGAGCGCCGCAGCCACTTCCGTGCGCGACACTGGCGCGTAGTCGTCCAGGTTGACGATCACCACCGCGCTCTCGATGACGCGCAGTGCGTCCTCGTTGCCGTTGCGTACGAGCTCTTCGCGCGCGTCAGCCCAGATGTCGCGGTTCTCGGATGAGAGCACGCCGATCGCCGACTCCTTGGCGCCCGCGACTTCCAGGATGCGGTTGAGCTGGTGGCTGATCTGCACGAACGAGAGCGGCTCGTTCGTCTTCTTGTCCAGCAGGTCGAACGAGAAGAACTTGTTGTTGCGCATCACGACCACGTGGTTGTGGGTCGCCGGGTCGAAGATCCGGTACGTGTCTGACTCGCGGCGCGGGATGCGGCACGCGTTGAACATGTACTTGTACGCGGTGGAGCAAATCGGCGTCTTCTTCGCCCCCAGCTGCTCCGGTTCAAGCGAGCCGTCCACCAGTTGCTTGCGGAACTCCATCGTGCCACGCAGCAGTGCCGCCGCGCGGCCCACGTTGCTGCGCTGCTCAGCGTGCACGCTGTCGGCAAAGTGGAAGAAATAGCTCACGTTGAAGACGACCGGGTCACGCACCTGCAGGTACCCCCAGGTGTTCCACCACTCGGCCAGGTAGCTCGTGTCCTGGCGGTCGGCGGCGCGCTGCACGAGGCGCTGGTGGAGCTCGCGGCCGAAACCACCGGGCTTGAGAAACTCACGCGCAAGCGCCTGCGACTTGGCGAACTCCTGCGGCGTGGAGAGCGGCTTGATCGTCTCGAGGTAGAGCGCGACCGTCTCCTCCAGCTTGGGCACAGGCAGGCGCGGCAGACTCTGCTGGAAGCGGTAGAGCGGCTGCGACGCCACCTCCAGGTCGCTCTCGTTGCGGTAGTCGCCCACGCACTCGCGGAAGCCCGCGGCGCCGTAGGCTGAAGACGCGGGAGCCATTGCAGTAGTGGTGGTGGTGGATATGACGGAGCTCTTGGGGCTGAAGCGGCGGATTCCGGACTGACGGGCGTTTGCGTGTGCGAATGAGGCATGGTGATGGCAGCGTGGTTCAACTTGGTAGGTGATGCAAAGAATATTAGTTTACAGAATATAATGAGTAGAGAGGGATTGTGGAAGGTGGTGGGTGGTGTTGTGTCGCGTGAGTTATGGAAGGGTATTGAATAAGAGAGTGCAGGGTGAGCGTTTACGGTGACAAAGTCGTGTCATGGACTGAGATTTGAGCCGAACGGCAAAGAAACCTTTTTATATAGTCTACAGAGGTCTTTTTCCTCCTTCAGAACATTGATTCGATATAAGCATATATTTTTCAAGTGAACTATACAAAGCACCGTTCTTCTAAAGTAGACGAAGAGCGTATTGCGAACAAGGTGATGTCCATTGCGAATACGAGGACTCACATTTCAAATTTCGCGAGAGGTTTCTTGTGGACTGCCGCCATTTTCTTTACATCCGTCATGACCTGCAGATTTTGTTGGACTTCAAGCTTAGCCTCCGCCGGTTGGTTATAGCTGCTTCTTCTCCATTTGGAGCGAGCGATTACCATGTTGCCATCATTGAGGAAATGACTCGAGTCGGAATACCCGACAGACACTTCATGAAAAGTGAACGCACCATCGCACATAGAGTTCTGCCCCCAAAGTGTGTATATGTTGCTAACCTTATCTTCCATTCCAGCTCTCTGTGCGCTGCTTCGTGCCTTCTTTCTGCTTATTTGCGGTGCGCGTTGATCTCTTCATGGAAATGGTCGAGCGCAATGAGCATGAGCGCGTACGGTAGGTTCTGACGCATGACCGTCGAGCCCATGAACGGCAATCCAGCCGCGACCGTCGCGACGCCGACGTTCACGAGATCCTCTTCGCCGCGCTGCACCTCCATCAGCGTCTTTACGCCCTGGTACCCCAAGAAGAACCTGCGTGACAAATGCACAGCATCGTAGTAGATATTAGTGCCTTGCTTGGAATTGCTTGTGCCCAGCAACAATGCCAATAGATAGATAGTGTGCGTTACCCAGCAAAACTTCCTCCTGAGATCGCGGCACCCCTAGCGAAGGTGCTCAGTCCCGCGAGCGCCACTTTGCCGTGCTGGCGGTGGTAGAGCTTCACGGCATCGACTGCATTTCGCACACGTCCACACATGCACACACACATTTACAGATACAGCCATTAACATTGAGTCGTAGATAACCATGTACAGCAAAATAAAAAGCTGCTGCTACTCACTGCCACCGAATGTCGCGCCTGTGCAAAAGCCGACGAGGCCGCCAAACATTAGCCGGTTGCGGAACGTCACGAGGTTGAGCGACTTGAGGTTGTCCAACACGCCGCTGCTGGTTGTGCTTTCGCTCGCGAGCGCATCTGCCTGGGCCTGCGTGTCTGCTGCAGCCTGCTTCCGCCTGTTCTGTCTGCTGCTGCTGCGCTTCGGCGCTTCCTCCTCGTCGAACGACCCCCAGTTCTGCGAGTCGCCCATGCTCAATTTGCTTGATCGATTGATTGCCAATTTGAGTTGGCGGCAAGTTGGCCATGAATTTTGTTGGAAGCCAGTATACCGTGATATGGTTGTTAAAAACCTTTTCAAAATCATTAATATGCTGCCCTTATATTTACAAGCTATAAATACCTTTATATTTTAAATGCATTATTCATTACAAAGGGGGTGAACAATCAAACCGGTATTTATCGGTTCCACTTACTTCCCTGAATTTCTGATAGAAAAATGATGAGCGAGCGACCTCGAGCTCCTGAAAACTCGATGCTCCCTCACGAACTGAGGGCGGATGGCTACTGCTACTAGCTATTTTCTTCATAGTTCTCTTGCGTCTCCTTACCCCTCACATGGAAGTAGTAGTCGCTCGCGACAAACACGCAAGCGTACGACAAGTTCTGGCGCAGGACCTTCGAACCCATAAGCGGCAGCCCCGCAGTGACTATTGCGACACCGACGTTCACGAGATCTTGTTCGCCGCGCTGCACCTCCATCAGCATCTTTACGCCCTGGTATCCCAAGAAGAACCTAGATTGCATCACATACGTTCACAAAAAATCACTTGAGTCAGCATCAGCATATCACCACCCCACACAGCAGTTGTCCTGCAATACCCTGCAAAGCTTCCTCCTGTGACTGCAGCGCTTCTCGCGTACGAGCTCAACCCGGCACGTGCCACTTTGCCGTGCTGCTTGTGGTAGAGCATCATTGCGTCGACTTCGGATTGGAGGCCGTGGTGGTCGTGGTGGTGATGGTGTGATTACAGCCAGACATACACGAAGCGCATACAGTAGAGCAATTCCATGAGCATATTTCCGCGGTTCATGTATGTGGCTTCTCACGGCTGCACGCCAGCAACCGTCCCTCAATACCAAACTCACCGGCGCCGAATGCCGCTCCCAAGCCGGTAATCTTGCCGAACAAGAGCTTGTTGTGGTACGTGGCGAGGTTCTCGAGTGCGCTGTCCATGTCGAGTTCGTTTGTGAGGAAAGCGTTGGGTTGCTGCTGGAGTTCTGTCCCCTCGTGCGCTGTGCTTCTTGTGAGCCGCTCACGTGCATCAATCAACCCATAGATCCTGATTTTGATAAAATGTGAATGTGGGTGAAAGCCAGGAGTGATTGCTGAAATGGAGATGAGTACAGTGATTTATCCTTTGAGTACCTGTTTAAATTCACTACACTGAAGTGCCATTTGTTATTTAAATTACTCTTTTAATATATAATCTGTATTTAAAGAGGATGTACCTGATAAGTAAGAATAAACCGGTATGTGCTACCGGTATCCTCACGTTCAGTTGCTTGTCAACGACATGCATACCACACAAATACAGTTGTTAGTTGTTGGCTCAAATGGCGGTCAAGAAGTGCCTCAAGACGCACAAGCTCTTCCTCGCAGAGGTGCGCTAGCGTCCAAGACGCATGCTTATCTGCTCCCGTGTAGCTGCAGCTGACATCTATCCATATATGTGCGTCTCTACACGCAGCTGGAGCGCTTCAGTCGCCTGGAGCGTGAGGGCAACCAGGTGCTCTCGTCACTCGCCAACGTCTCACAGCGCCTGCCATTGCTCCTCAACGCCAACAGCAATGGATCCTCACAGTCACCAAGTGTAGTCGCCAGTAGCAATACCACTGACCATGTGATGGGTGTGCTGTCTCACTGCGTCAATACGCAGTCCCTCTTACTACAGAGGCACTTTGCGTCGTTGGAGAAGAGCATGGGGTTCCTGCGCGACATTCTCAAAGAGTTCCCCGATGTGCTGCGCCGCATGAAGACGTTTACAAGCGAGTACATGGACCTGCTGGACTTTCTGGACCCGAGCGACAATGTGGAGCTCCTGAGCCAGCAGCTCGAGTGGATGGAGAACGTGCTACGCATGCACGAGCACGAGGCGCTGCGCAAGAAGCTGCTGGTGAGTGACGTCGAGTACCACGACGCGGCGCGCATCGCTCGCATGTATTCGAATTGGAGCGCCAAGAGCGTGCATAGCAATGTGGACCACGAATACGGTGCGTCTTGTATAAGAGCTGTTCGCGTATCTCGCTGGTCTGGTCCATTGTGCTTAACTATTTAGTGGTGTTTGCCTGGTTGCTTTATATGATAGTGCAAGCTGGTCTGGAGACGCTGCCAGTGATCCCAAAGCCTCCCATGACTTTGGTTGCGACCTCCGAGTCTGCTGGAGATGCGAATACCAAGTCCAAGAGCCAGAAGAAGAAGAAGAAGAGCAAGAAGTAGAGAGAGATGTGATGGTAGCCTAAATGCTCCACCAACTTGGATTATTATATAGAAAATGGATGATACATGGGAACTGGTTTAGAGAGAGGGCAATGGGCTTTCTCAAGTGAACGTACTGGAAACTACGGATACTTACTAAACTCTAATAGCGGAGGACTAAAGATAAGTGGCTAGGCTGTCTGTGCTAATAAACTCTGCCGTTAGAGACTGGTTATTAGACGAACGGAATGCCGCTGATCGTGCGCGCCTTGTACTGCGGGTACTGGTCTGGGAAGAAGCCAAGCAGCAGGTGCTCTTCGTACCTATCAATCGCAATCACAGAGTCAGCATGTGCATCATTTCATCCCAGACCTGGTAGATTACCCCACAACGTCAGACTTACGGGATGCGGTCTCGGAAGAAGCCCCAGGAGACGATCGTGTAGCCGACGCCGCAGATCGGGTTGCCCAACAGCACCTGACTGCCGATGGTCCAGAGGAACCAGCCCATATACGACGGGTGGCGTACGTAGCGGTACACGCCGTGGGTCACGAGCATGTGCTCCTGGCGCTTCTGGTACTCGATGCGGTGCGAGAAGTTGGACGCCGCGGTCCACATCGCCGCCACACGTAAAGCTTGGCCTACGAGCACGATCACGATGCCTGAGATGAGCACGCCCGTGTGCAGCTTCCAGCCGGGCGTGAAGAAGAACTCGATCCAGAACTCGAGCCACGAGATGGTCAGCGCCATGTGGTACTCGCGGCTGTGGTTCAACAGGAACGCTGAGGATAGTACAATGAATAATATTAGTACAAGCGTACATACATACAAGCAGGGATGAATGTGAGGGGCGTTGACGTACACTCGTAGCTGACGATCGTCGGGCGGAAGGACGCGGTGACCATGAACTCGGATAGGTGGAAGAAGCAGAGAGCCACGAAGTAGAGGCTCCAGAGCGCCACGCACTCCCAGCGCGCAATGCGCAGCGCGTCCTGCGCTGCGACATCCGCATCGCTGAAGCGCACGCGCGTCTCCGAGAGCGGCACAAAGTACGCGTACGCGAGCAGCGCGCCGTGCAGCGCCATGGCGAAGCCCAGCCCGAACGCTGCGAGCGCGACTCGCCCGAGCCCCTTGTCCGACTCGAACTGCACCGAGCGGAACATGGCGAGACACAGGTGAGCGAGAAGGGGAGCACTAGCAGGCGGTGGGTAACAGACTACGGGGCTAACGTGGCGGACGAGTGATACAGCGAGAGAGGCTTGACGCGCGGGGTCGCCGCTTGCTCAGTCAGTCGAATGGCTCACTCCCCAATCTTCTTCTGGCCACACGACAGCTCAGTCTGCAAACAAACCACATTCAGCTTTCGGGATGTTGTACAATAAGCGAAGGATGTATACGACCAGCAATCTTAATCAAAAGTGGCAAAGTCGACGATTTTGAAAACGTGATGAGTTACATTAAGTCGCCAGCAGCAACGAATGTATTTGTTAATAGAATAATGGGCGAAACTGTTCTGTTGTAACACAATTAATAGGAGCACCAACCCACTTTGGATGGTGGGTTCGTGCTTGGACTTGAGCTCATCTACAACCATTCCTCGCGCGGCGCTGGCGCTAGACGGAGCGGCTTCGTGTTCGTGAGCACTGACGTGAACCCGGACGAGTCCAGCTCGATCACCTTCGCGGCGTGCACGCTCGTGAACGCTTCGCTGGTGCTCTTGCCATTCTGACTCTGCCACGAGAAGGACTTGTTGTTCGGTGCAGCGATCTCGTGTAACGTCTGGAGTACTGAGAGCGCTGTAGGACGCGCAAATGGCTCGAGCGAGAGACACTTGAGGATTAGTGCCCGCATCCTCGGCGGGCAATCGTCGCGCGGCGTCAGTCGGAGCTCGCCATTGGCGATGCGCTGCCACAACTCATCGACCTCGTCGTTGAACTCGATGCGACTGAGCCCAAAGTCGCGCTCGGGGAGGTATTGCGCGAATGGCAAGTCGCACGTGTCGAGCTCCCAGAGCACCACGCCTAGCGCATACACGTCGGCGGCTTCGTTGTAGCTCGCCTCGCCGTCGAGAACTTCTGGTGCGAGCCACCGCGCAGTGGTGTTGTCGATCTGCTGCCGTCCGCCAAAGTCGCTCATCTTCGCGTGCAGCTCATCGTCGAGGAGGATCTGGCGTGAGGTCAGAATGCGGCGCTGCGTAAAGTCGACGGAATGCACAGTGTGCGCGTACTCCATCGCCTCGACGACGTCCAGTGCGATCTTCATCGCAGACCCATAGGTGCTCCAGCGTTCGCGATAGTACTGCTGCGACGTCTTCTTGTCGATGAAGAGCGACGACAGGTACGTCTGAAGGTCGCCGTAGGGCATATACTCGAGTACAAGCTGCAGCTTCTGGAACTGCTTGACCCAGGACACACCCATGAGCTGCACGATCTTCTCGTGCTGGAATTGTGACAGCACCTTGAGCTCTTGCAAAAACATGTTTTCGGTCTCCTTGTTCACTTGACGCAGCAGTTTCTTCACCACGACGCGCTGACCGCGGTACATGGCAGTGAACACTGCACACGTTCTCCCCCACGCGATCTCGTCCTCCATCGCGAGCTCTTGGCCCTCAATCTTCCACCGGATCAGACCCGCGTTGGGGTCTTGCTTCGCAGCTGGTTGTGGTGGTGCTGGGGCTTGTGCGGTCTTTGGCGGAAGCGGCGCCTTTGTCTCAGTCGAACTGCTATCTGCAGCAGCTTTCTTGTTGGTCCCGCCATCGTTCGGCTTGGATCGTTCAGCGGCAGGCGGAGGTGCGTCCTTCTTGGTATCTCCAGCTCGGTACAAGAACACAAACCCGATCGTATACGCCACAAGGAAAACGGCCAGGACGATCCCTGTGATCATCATCGCCTGCCGGTTCGCCGCGTCCTCCTCGGCGCTCATAGCGTGCACCTTTGTGGATTGCCCGTCGATGTCGGTCGAATCGCTGATGCTTCGGGCCTCGCCGTTGTTCACAAGGAAGCCCGACTCGGTCATCGCCGTGCACACCGAGTAGCTGTAGGAGAGCCGCGTAGGCGTCGTGCAGCTTGTCGAGTCGAGCGATTTGGCGTCTAGCCCCACTTTCTTTCGCTGGTTGATCCAGTCCACTTCGCTTTGCTGCAGGCTGAGCAGCGGGCTCACGGGGTTTCCTTGGAACTCGCTGTTTCAAGTGAGATGATTAGAGCGTTAGTTCTGATGATTAAAGTACCCTACACTACACTAAGCTCAGGGCGCAGTCACGAATTGCTAGCGGCACTTACAAATCGTTGACCGAGGGCAGCTCCCAGACCAGAGCAGGAATGGACGTGAACTGGTTGCCGCGCAGATCGCTAAAAGTTTACAAGATGCCACCATATGAGAAGGGAGAGACAGTGAGGTTAGCGTTACATAGGTGAATAGTATAGAGTGCACTACAGCCATGTAGCTCAACGTACAGTGTTGAAAGCGCCTTCTCGGCTTTGCTTGGGGACACCATGAACCCGTCAATCGAGCTCAGCTTGTTGTTTCGCAGGTTTCTGTGCAGACGCCAGTAAAAAGAGAGAAGCGATTAGTTGGGAACCCGTGTGGCATGATGGAAGACTCACTCTGAGCAAACACGGCACGTACAGCTCCTGCAAATTCTCCATCCCCAGCGACGGGAGGCTCTCGAGCGAGCATTTCGCTGCCGAGCTATAGGGACAACCCATACAAAAGTTCGGTTGGTTACACATGGTGGTCATCAAAAAGAGAGAGAAGCCCAGTGCCAACGACGTACAAGCTGCTGAGATTGCGCGGCAACGTCTTGATGCTCGCGATGGGGTTCTCGTCAATGACGCTGCAGCACACAGGAAGGAAAACCATTCCCACACATACCCAAAGGGTTAGAATGTCTTGATATGGAGTCATAGTAGGTTTCAAATTGAAAACAAAATCGTACAGAATGAGGAGCGTCTCCGAGAGCGCGATGGACTCGGGGATGGTGGTGAACTGGTTCTTCGAGATGTCGCTGCAGAGAATGAGGAAAGCAAAATTGTTAGTTACGTAGAGCCCACATCACACAGACATTGATACAACACAGTGAGGCCAAAACAGTCAACAAGACTCACAGGAAGCGCAACTTTGTGACTTCGGTTGGGACGTCAGTGAGCTGACAGTTTGATACGTTCCTGAAGACAACACACGGCCAAATAACAGGCGACTTCCATTAGCTCACAGCGATCGAGGGACGATGAGTAAGGAGGGAACGTACATGAAGAGAACGTTGGCGGAGCTCGGCCACGTGAGCTCCTGGAGGGGGTTCCCGCCAAGCGAGCTACAAACAAACAAAAAAACAAGGGCAAGCAACAGCAAAGTTAGAGCCAAATATGGGGTTTAGGAGGCGCACTCAGGGCAGCACGGACATTTTCTTTGTAACAGTATCGAGCACGGTTTGGGGGATCTTGGTGAGGTTCGTATACGACAGATCCCTGGCGAATGTTTCAATTACAGCGTAGACAGACAGTACGGATGATGAGTAAGTTAGTGGCTTAAATCCTCAAGCAGCAAACATCAAAGGAGATACTCGTATGCTCGTACAGCGTGTGAAGCGACTCGATGCTCGCCAGTTCCTCTTCGTTCTGTGGAAAAAGTGGATTCCACGACAAGTCTCTGCAACAATAACAGCACGAAGAAGTCACACGGGAGCAAGTGAGTCTGCTGATATGAGGACCATGCATTCAAACAGTAAGCCCTTTGCTGTACGCACAAGGTGTCCAATTCGCTGTCCTTCGTCTCGGCAAATGGGAAAGACGGGAGACTGCAGTTCGTCAGCGTTCTATAAGGTTCTCAACAGCACAACAACACGTTAGCCCAGTTAGTCAAGTTCATTCACATCGTTGAACGTTCAAAGCTCAAAAGTGGGACGATGAGGACTCACAGAACGGAGAGTGACGAGAAAGGCAGCGTGCTGGATTTGATCGTTCCCAGTGGGTTGTTGGACAGGTCAAGCGTTCCGAGCTCCGTAATGTCCACAATGTCGCTCGGGACGCCTTCCAGGCCGCAGTTGCGAAGCGATCTGCATCAAATAAATATATTTCCAACATTGTTAGAACACCAATTTCCACTAATCCTCATACAAGCACGATAGATAAAGGACCAAGAGTTACATACAGGTACGTCAGCGTCGTGGGTAGCGAGTCTGCGGCAATGGCGCTGAGTAAGTTGCCGTCCAGAGATCTGCGGAATAGTGGGGAGAGTATCACGTTGGCGAATTAGATTACAAAGTCCGATCTTGTCAGCTCTTCAAAGCAGCAAGTTTTATGTACGTACAAATAGAAAAGCGACTTGAGCGCCTGGACACCGCTGAGTGGGAACTGCGTCAGCCCGCAGTTCTTGAGAGACCTGTGCACGATATTCCCATACAAAAAACAAGAGCAGGAAATAGTGAGAATTGGTTCTCGTGTACTCTCATAGGGTACTACAAACCAGCTTACAGGGACTGCAAACTCGACGGGAACGACGCCGTCGAGAGCGCTTCTGCCAGCTCTGCATTGTCGCTGATCTCTCTGCTCATACCCACGAAAGCAATAGTCAAGCAAAGTTAATTAGCCAGAGCTCACTCGGTTCAGCAAACAAATCACCCCAGTTTCCACATAGCACCAACGTACAAATACTGCAGCGTCTCAGGCACTCCGACCACGGGCCACTTGGGCACCGTGGCGTGTATCAGCGTCCTGCAATCAGCACCACAACCAGATTTGATGATAAGAGAGTTTTGAGGATGCGTGAGAGTCTGAGAGAAGCACAGGACGTACAAGGTGGTGAGCTCGGGCATGGCCGGCAGTTCGTCCCAGTCTTCGATCTGGACATTCTTCAGCTCCCTAAAGTATTGTCACAAAACACAACACATGTGTGAGCCTTGGAGAGCCATCACCGCATAACAATGTATTTTGCACGTACAGAGTCGCCAGTTGCGCGAAACCTGGCAGCAGCTTGGACGTCGAGCCGATTTCGACGGGCTCCAGCGCGTTTCTTGACCCGCTCAGCGACCTAACACACACGAACAACAAGTCCACAAGATCAGCAATCGGTATTACCACCCACAGACAGCGTCACATCGCTTTGTAGACACCTAACAGCCAGACAACGTACAGATCTGTGACGGTGGTGGGCAGCTCCAGGTTGTCGAGGCTCTCGATCGGTCCGCTGATGATCGTGGCGATCGGCGGCTCCTCATTCGATCGCCCCGTTGTGATCGTCACGAGTCCAGTATCAGTATCAGTAGTAGTGGTGTCGCTCCAGTCGATCGACCAGCTCGTGGCCTTGGGGTGCACGGTGATGCACTCGTACGCGCACGTGGCACCGTTCACACAGCGCGCACCAGACACGGCCTTTTGCTTCTGGTTGTCACTATCGCCGCCATCGCTGCTGCTTTCCGCATCACAGCCCACGAGCGGCTGCGAACGGAAGACGCACACGAAGCCTGCCTCGTCACTACCGCAGACGCCGTTGCAGCGAGAAGAGAGCGCATTCGCGCGCGGCTGCAGCCAGTTGACTCCATCACTATCGCTGGAAGTGGTGGCACTGGTACTAGTACTGTTGGAGCCGCAGAAGACGTTGCTGGCGTTTGTAGCTGCTCGTACTTGCGCTGCTGGCGATGACGAAAAGGTCAGCGCCACCAGCAGTAGCAAAGCCATGCGCTGCACATGCATCATGATGAAGCAGCGCTGGGGCAATGGCGCGTTTGCCGATTGACAGGCGAGCGCTTCTGATCACAGCACCACAGGCGCGTGCTGTGTGCTGTGCTGTGTGAGTCAATGGGACAGACAATCCCCCTGCGATGATGATGATGGTCATGGAGCTCCGTTTGCTGGTGTTCAAAGCTTATCCCTCTGGTTTGACAACATGTGTTTTCGCTGAACCAGCCCCTCCCCCGAGAATTCTATGCTACTGCATATTGCAGAGTTAGAAACTTGAATTGATTTGAAAAATGATGTAAATTTCTTATTTAAATGTATTGTGTAGTTGCATATTGAGACCTGGAGCGGTCGGAAAAAGTGAAGCGCGGACGAACTGAACGGTGGTTCTTTTGACCTTCCTGACAAAGGAACCCAAGAAGTCAGCGCGATCTGCTCGTGGGAGCATTTCACGCGAGGACTTTGATTATTATTAACGCCACAAGTGTCAGTCACTAATAACGAATGCATGGGTATTGATGCGAGTGTTGGGAAGGTTTTGCCTTTTGTTCACCCACGCACCTTAAAACGATCGACTGATGGCACGGATCAGAGCTGAAGCCAGCGAGATCCCACGCTCCAATCCGAGAGATAGAACCAGACACACCAGTTCGTAATGCTCCTCGCGTGGATCTAGGATTGGAAATGGGAACTGATGTACACACACTGCGTGGTGGTCCCTTTCCTCCTGACTCTATTGAGAGGACTGGAAGGTTACGTTCAAAGCCCATTTCCTATTCCCACTTGGCCACCGACCTTAAGCTTTGAATGAAAAGACCGAGGATGTGTACACACTTTCATACCGGTAACATTGTGCAGAAAATCTTGATAAAGCTCTGTTTCCTCTAAAGTTCTTGTTCTCATGTCAGCCGACCGAGTCAGCGATCTCCTATATTTGTCAAGTCGGAATTTCCTGGAGTCTTCGGTTTCGGTGGAGTTTTTGGTTTCATTTCGAAGGAGAAGGATGCCCTCGGGGTGGGATAGATCGCCTCCAAGGCTGGCTCGTTTGGCATCGGAGGTTACCAACAAGGAAACTCTGAATTACTAACTACAAACAGTGCATGCATGGACTAACTTTCAGTGATTGATGTCGACCATTTCAAAGTAGCCTACTGCTGGTAGACTCACGAGTTCGAGCCTCATTGGGGAGCAATGGATTCACAGAGCAGCAACATCCATTGAAAGCCCTAGCTCGCACGATTGACCAAGGTTGAATGCTCTGCAACTACGAGGGGTCCTATTGTTTTTCATCAACATTTCTGCCTGAAATCCGACCAACCGAAGCTTTGCCATTCACGCATCCATACTGGAGAAATCTTTATACGAACTGAGAATACACCCAGACAGCTAAATGCTCCATTGGGAGGGCTGGGAATTTACGTTCGAAGCCCGCTTCGTATCCTGGCTGTGACTTACGTCGGAGCAAATCCACACTGGGTAACCTACAGAGCCTTCGTTCTCAACACCGCACAAACAACTGTAGCTGTATGTGAGCCTACTTTTAACTATTTGGACATGTTCGAAAGCAAGATCCGGTTCCTGACGCTCGCAAAAAGGGTTCCTTGTCAAACTGGAGTGAGCGGGGAGTCTTCAATTTCAATCGGTGGTGAGTTGTTTCCATGAGAACTTTCTTCTGAAGAAAGAGTCAAATATATCGTCTTCAGGATCATTTGGTGGTGTGAAACATGTGCACATACCGACTCATGTGTGTGCGTGGAATCTCCACGGAGGTTGACCGACTGAAGTATTCTGATTCGTGAAATGAAAACCGTGATCTGACTAGGCCCCCGCCTCGAAAGACAACCTTCGTAGATTAGAGCGGATGTGAGTTAACATAGGACCACTTCCGCTTTGCTTTTCATACGGACCACGAAGCATCCAAATTCAACTCCCTTGATACACTACGATAGTCCTGACCTCTACTAACTGTAAAGATCGGAGTGGTAACAAACTGCATGAGCAGTAGGAAAGCAGGTGTTCTAAACTTGGTGGTGCCACAACTTGTCTTTTGGATCGCGAACTCGCTATTCCTGAAGGTTCGCTTGATGTCGAGCATTTTTTTACGCTTTGCCGTCACGTTCACTAGCGATTTGCGATTTGCGATTTGCTTGAGCATCAAATGCACAATTGCCACCCCCAAAAGCCCCCAAAGTCTCTCATCGATTGGCCGTGGTGCTTCGAAAGAGAATTCAAAGATGCCTTCAGGCATCGAGCCGACCCTCTTTTGAGCACAACATCCGCGTTGCCTCTCATTCAGGAACGAAATGATGCAGACACATCCCCAAGCACTCAATCAATCCAATCAATCGCCTGGAAGCGACCAGAAGGATTGACCATGTAAACCCGCGTGTTTGTACAAGAGCATCCCTTCAAGAAGCAGGTGGCTACTTACACTGAACTTGGTGGTGCCGCAACTGGCCTCCTTGATGCTTCGCGAAATCGCAATCTCTGGACACACATTCATGGCATTTACTTTGACTTGATGGCGGACTCGCACCGCTCGTTCGCGTCCGAGTGAGTCGTGTGAGCATTCAAGCCGGCGACTGAGAGAGAGCGACATCCAAGTCTCCCACGAGCGATCTCAGCCACAAAGTTGTCGCTCGCTCGTTGTGAAAATGCGACTGGCGTTGAAGGAAGTGAAGTGAACGAGCGAGCGAACGAAAGGATTCACGCGTCCACACTACTGTAGATGAAGAAGGGGGATCGTCTTCGCGTTGCGAAAATTTCCCAACTTCGCCACCCTCTTTGAACGAAGCCAAGCGGATACAGCGCACACGTCACCCTCATCGCCACTTTGAACAGAACTCTGGCGGGCCAATCGACAGGTGCGTATTTTATGCGAGTATACCAGTGTATATATGGCGCCGTCGTCAGCCTGAAGTCAACTCCAAGCCCAGAGCTGCATTTCGTATCCTTCCAACACCGCCAATCGATTCCCAAGATGCCACCGCACCGAATCGCATCGCCACGCCATGTCATCGACCTGGTTCGAGATCTTGGATCCATCGATCCCACGAGCTGATCTTTCCCAGCGCTCCTCAGCTCAGATGCTGAATCCCAGACAGAAAAGACGGAGCGCATTACCCTCCTCTTTGCCATTAACGACATCGAGTGAGACTGAGAGTCTATCGAGAACTGACAAATCGCACACATGATCAGCCAAATCAAAATGTTATGCAGCTCTGGTCGGCGTGCATTTATGCGGTCGGCACAAATCCAGTAGGAGCAAGCAAAGTGGCGGTCGCCCTCTTTAGGTGACGCCGGCCATCAAGAGTTGGCAGATGCAACAATATGGTACCGAAGTGAACCTGCAAACACGGAAAAGACAAGGCCGATCGATCGATCAGTTGAGATCAGATCCGACTAAGTGATTGTGATGATGGCCGCTCCAGAGTGGTACCTGTGATTACACCCGCGACTTTGTAACGTAGAGAGCGCGGCTCGCAAGGCGCCGCAACCTCGGTGGGCTCCTCACACAGTGGATTTTTTGTCTTTAAGCTTGAAGCGCTTGACACAGAGAGCGTTGGTCTTGGACCTTGGGCCCAAAGCCAGGTCATTCGTTTGCTAAGCTCGCTAAGGTTTCTTCTCTTGTCAGAAAAGCGCGGTGGACCTCTATGATCGACACCTTGACTCGCTCTTACAGTGGCACCTCGCCAAATGTAAGAAAAACACCCGGGCGTGTTTGGATGTGGCGGTGAGCTTGATTGCAAATTGCCTCGCACGTCCATGTTGTCCAGGTTGCGGTCTGGATCCAGCCTCCCACGCAGCACAGAGAGATCAAGATTCACACTCCACTCCAAGCAACCAGCCGTTTGCTGTTGCCAATGGTCAATCTGAGACTCGATGATAATGTACTGCACGTATCGCTAAAAACATTTCATCATAGAGCTCGCGCTCAACTGGAGTGGATAAGACAGGCATCAGCCAGTCATGGACTCATGGACACACACGCACACACGCCATCAGTCTCGCAGATGCCCGCCCGCGCTGGAAAGTTCACGATGAGCTCTTGCATGGAGACGAAAGCCCAGCGGAACTGGCTGGACTCGCACCCTACGGTATCTGCTTTGGCAGATTGGCTCTCCACACACAAATGCCCAAGCTCTCACTTGTTATTGCACGGACTGTTAATATCCGTTTCAGAAATAAAATCGGCACAGCGCAACAAGTGGAGACCCAACTCATCACGTTTAAATCCGCACAAACTGTCATATCCGTGAAACGACAACTTCAACAACTTCAAGATCAGTTCTCCGGCTCCTTCCTGGGAGGAGCCTCCGAGTGAGAGCTCTCCTCCTCAGAAAGAGCTCCATGCTGGCGCTTCTCTGGCGCGCAAGCCGTCTCACTGACTGACCACACGAAGCGGCTCTGTCTCCGTTTCGGGAGCGCGATGGGAGCGGTTGGTCATCAGCTGCGGACGCAACCACCATGCCTCCAAGCTTGGCTGCTCTGCTTGGCTGCTTTGCTTTGCTGTTGGTTCGAGGTGCGCGTCATTTGCAAGAGCCGATGATGAACCCTGGATCCGTACCTTCAAAATGGACCCTCTGAGAATCGCGAACCGAGTGCATGGCTCGCGACAGATCTCTCCTCTGTGACAGCGCTTGGCTGACCAACAGATCGATCATTGCGCCGCAAGTTGCGGAGAGAGCGAGATTGAGATCTGGACAAGGGCTTTGCTGCTGCTGCTGGTTTTGGGGGCTGGTTGACTGACCTCAAGGTCCTCCGTGTCATGTGGAACAGCTATGCAATAGTAACCCCCCCAGGATTACAGGTTTACCAGGCCTTAGATCTAAGCTTACGAGTACAGTACCGGGTATGATCAGTCGATCAGTAGATCATCCGGCGATTCCCAGTTGTGTCGCTGAGAGAAGCGTGGGAACACCGATGGCACGACGGCAAATCCACTCCATATGGCAGCAGGCAGGGTTTCATGGTTGTGTGGGCCTTGAGGTGGACTGGAAATACAATCGGACTGCCGCGAGCCCGCGTCCCACCTGAAGATTCGCTCGATACACGAAGACATCTGCAAACAGCCAAACTCAGCCAAACAACGTGGATACAGATCCCACCGGGTGCTGGGCTTGCAATGCGACAGCAAACTAAATTTTAATTCTGATGGTCGCATCGAGTATTGAACGCTCGGCTAGTGGCCCAGAGAGAGGCAAAACCGCATCCTCCCTCATCCAGTAGACTCCTAACGTGTTCAGCTCTCTGACATAATGAGTCAAAGCTCTGTTCCAGTAATCAACTCCGGATCATCGATGACGCAAAAAGGAGGAAAATATACTTGTTGCCTTGCTTTTTGCTCAGGTTGCGAATGCTGAGTTCTGGGCTTGCAACCCGCAAACGACCAAGACGCGCCTGTAATGGTGCGTCTCGCCTTTTCCTTTGGTGCCTTCAGGCTGCTCTGGATCTGGTCGACTGAAATGATGTGAAGGAGCCACAAGTCCAAAGACAAAGTTGGTTCGAAAGCGCGGCTTTGCATCTGTACAACTCTTTTTCAAGGTTTGCTTGCTCAAAAATGAAGACGAGCCACGATAAAAAACTCGCTTTTGTGAACCCAGGAGTTTTTCACGCCATCGCGCGCAACATTGAAGGAAGCAGTCAGCTGAACGTGACAGACAGTAGTGAACGGGGCATCCCCGTGATTATAAACCCTGCCTTTGGAGGTCACCTTGTGGAGCTGATGGGTACTGTTACCGACTTTTACGCGTGCATTTGGCATCCGCGAGAAGGCTTCTAGCGAGAGCCTTTATTTACCTCATCGAGCTCCTTTCGTTCATGTTGCAAAAGGCTCAAAATGATAGCGTTTGGAGGTCACAACCGAGTCGGAGGGCAAGCGAGCTCAAAGTTCAGGCTTTTCTCCTCCCAAATTGTATGCAGGTCTGAAAAGTACAGTGGGCCGTCTGCTTAGATTCGCCAGCCAGTGCTTACTCATCTCTTTTCAGGTCATTCCGGTCCTGCTCGTCTGCTTCAGAGAGCGCTTTCTGCCAGGTTGCAAACCGTGACTTGTTGAGCAAACAGGCAGAACAGGCGAAGTGAGTTGCTGCCCTGAGGTGTTGACTGCTTGGTTGTCTGTCTGCGCCACACACAGCGAGAACGACAGGACAGTCCGCATACCGGTACAGCAGAAGCCCACCGTCGCTGAAGGCGGAGAGGATGACGTTCACATGAGGGGTCTCACAAGGAGATTTTGCGCGTGCCCAGATTCTCAAACATTGTGATTTACACCCAAAGCGGACTTAAGAAACTCAACAGCATTTTAATGACAATGTTTTCTGAAGGAATCATGCGTATTTGTTGTGTATTTATATTTAATAAAATATCAAATAGGAATTTATGTGGGAGCCTACTGGAGGTCTTTCGATGAATGCGTCACTTATTGAAGAGGGAGGGAGCACCTTCGGGCCAGTGGCGGCGCGACGTGCGTGCTTCGTCCATCGCCCGCGCGCTTCCCGACGCTGTTGTTGGTCGCGAGTCCAGGTCCCACGCGAGCAGCCTTACACGCTGCTCGCATCAGCCAGGAGCGCAAAGAAGAGGCGGAAGCGCTTTTCGTGCTTGCGAGGAGCTCTTGGAAGGAGATCCAACGCCAGAGTGAGTTGGGGCGATGCCACTTCCCATTTTGCGCGCTCCCTCACACCTTCACTCACAGCAACAGCTGATTATCACAACAGCCATGGATACCATGCAGTCGCAGATTGTGTACGTGCAGCAGCAGGGGCTGAGCGCCACCGAGGCCGAGGCCGAGGCCCCGAGCAGCCCCAGCACGAAGGCCAAGGAGGTGGCGCCGTTCCTCAAGAACCTGCGCAAGATCTTGGACTGCGAGAACCAGGACATCTTGCGCTGGACGCCCGACGGCAAGGCGTTCGAAATCTACGACATGCAGCAGATGATGGACTTCGTGCTGCCCAAGTACTTCAAGCACGCCAAGTACACGAGCTTCCAGCGCCAGCTCAACTACTTCAACTTCCGCAAGTGGACCAAGTCCAAGGCCGTCGTGTGCACGTTCTCCAACCCACACTTTGTGCGCGACCAGCCTGGCCTCTCGTGGCGCATCAACCGCAAGAAGTCCTCGCACGGTGCGCAGCAGCTCAAGAGCCTGAGCTCTGCGCAAACCCTCGGGCAGCCAAAGAAGAGCTCCAAGCGCAAGAGCAGCAAGGAGCCGTCGGACATGACCATCATGCTGCCGATGGACGTCAAGGACGCGCGCGCTGTGTGCAGCTTCCCGTCGCCGACCGAGGTGTATGGCTCGGCAGGCGACCTCGCGTTCGACCTGAACGGCGACCGCCTCTCGTTCCACTCGGCGGCGTCGGCGGACGTGTGCTTCCACGAGCCTATCGTGCTGGACTCGCAGTCTTTCGACTGGGTCGACACGCTCTACTCGTCGCTGGACGGCGGCGACAGCAAGATGATGCTGGCGCCGTCCCTGCCGTTGTTCTTCGACCCGTCCGCCTCGACCTTCGACATGCACCTGTAAGGGTGAGAAGGCTGAGTCGAAAGTGCCGTGTCTGTGTGTACCCTATTTTTATCTACGAAGTCCCAGCCAGGCTCCCAAGGTCGCGAGCCTGGTGAAGCAACCACGATCTCGGACCAAGTGACGAGCGTATCCCCAGAAGAATTCCATGTAAAGTTTTTGAAAGGCAGCAAGTATAAGTTTTGTCGAAAGTAAGTAAACAGTCAATGAATGAATGAGTTTCTCCAACGAAAGATACCGTTGAGATCAATTCAAGAACTTGGTCTCTGGTTGCGTCATACATGAAGAGTCCTGTTGTCCCGCGCGCACAAAGTCTCCAGGTTGAACAACTGAATATAGCGGATTTTCATGAAATCTCTCGTCAGCACTGAAGGATCCGTTTCCTCAGCGTTTGATATCCATCCACAGCTGCAAAAGACCAAGCCTCCACACGGACCATAGAATCCTAACGATTTTGAGCACAGAGTGCACTCTGTGCTCAAGATCCACACGATCCTTGCGTGGAGGAGGTATGGTATCTTGGGCTGATTTGCACACCTCCAACACTAGGATCTGGATAGGATGAGAGAGATCACATCGCTCCCAAGCACCAGCAGCAGCAGCGATTCTCAAGCGCTCCTCCACGTCAACAAACGCGCTGTATACGACAGGAGGAAAGGCTGAGCAGCTCAAAGGCACGGATGTCCGATCCTTGGCGACTCTCTCACACTCGCTCTTCAGATCCCGACAGAGAGACCGACAACCGCATGGATGCCAGAGGTTAAAGGACCTCTCGACTGTCTGCCCAATAATGAAGTTAATAATCACCGCCATCGCACCCTTCTTCCATTACGCTCGCGCTCTCTGTCACGCAGTTCGACATCCACCGCCGCCGCATCATCCGGTCCCCTCTGCGTCGCTTGCACCAGCATCCACAACACCAAATCAGCCACGCACAGACCACCACAGGAAGACAAGCCACGCTGCTGGCGCATTTCTCCTGCAGACAGGACAAAAGCTTCTGAGCCACACGTTTCAGAGGGCAAAAAGTGCCACTCTATTGAAGGTTACGGTTACAGTGTATCTTTCCGGAGCAGCTGTCACTTTTATTTATGAATTGCTTATGATGACCCGTCTGACGTGCGTTAGCGCTGTGTTGCGGCCTAGGATCCCACTCTGGTGTTCAGCGCAAAAAACGGTTTGGGGCGTATCCCCAACGGATGCGTATGCTGTCCTTATGACTTATGATTGTTCAAGGTACAATAAGTTCATGCCCACGTCTCTTGTTAGGTACTGGTGTAATCCGCGCAACGAAAATCAGGGTAGGTTAACAATCACAACAAACCATATCAAGAACAATTTTAACTATTCAACAATAGCTATAGATGGATGTCAGCAAGATATCCCATTTCACTCATCGAATTCGCAACGTCTATCCACATAGTATAATACATTATCTTCTAATAGATTGTCATGCTCTCTCAAAGATTTAAGACACGCTGCATCTAAGGTCGCACCCTCCTTTATCTACACACGGATATTTCGTCTTCCTATGACATGGTTTCTCACACAATGTAAATACCCCGTTTGGGAGTGTATAACCGTATACGAATCTAAAGCACACGCAGTAATAGCGGAGCTAAAAGGTGAGCCTCGGCGCAACCGAGCCACAAGCGAAGAGCGAACTTTGAATTAAGGGGAACGCATGAGACGTCAAGAGAAATTTCACACAACGGTTATCAAAACAGCACTCGCAAAACCCAGCATACATGCCAACACGACCAATTTGGTACATAAATACGTCTGGATTTGTAGTTAGCTCGCCTGCGAGGCGCCACTATTTGCAAGCATGCAGGTCAATCGGCTATGACCGCTCACGATCCGAATTGTATCGGGCCTCGATCCATTGATTTTGCTTTTACTGCTAAGTGGAGGCAGCGTCGGTCTCGGTTGAAGGCCGAGACGATAGGTTATTTTTGGTGTAAAACCAAATCTAATGTATGCTATTGAACATCAGTCCAAAGGCATCCAGTCAAGGAACACGAAAGATCACGAAAGAACCCGTAAGGACACGAAAGAGCAACCTTAACGTGTGGACACCTCATTAACAGAAAACGCACACATTTCAACCAAGGTGATATAATGAGTTACCAATATGACCAATGACGATTCGGAGGCTAAACAATAGCTATCAATCAGGTGGAAGGATCAGCCCGTCAGAAAGATCGTCAACACGATTTTGAAATGCCTCAACAATACCCTCAGCAACCTGCGAGCAAACAACGTCGTAATTCCTCTGGCTGATATCCGGGTCGATCTTCCATATGCCTGATTTCTGGGCTCACTACTTTGGTGTGATGTGAATGCGTGCTTGGCGACGCATAGGTTCAACTTCTTTCTCGCTACAAACGGCATGAGCGTGTTGTTTAATATGGTAGGAGAGGATAGTTGGAGAACAAGCGAGTGACCAGAAATTGGAGGATCTGTTTGCTCGGGTGGACTTGATGGTGTCCGTGAATCCAGTGAGGCAACCGATCTTCACTGGCATTGTGCACAACCAACGAGTACCAGAAGAACACTCACAACACTCTCCACACAACAGCGTGAAGCACGAGATTGCCTCGTGGGGGAGAACCCAGCTCCACCTTGAAGCGACCCACAACGACTACCCCAACCTTACGAAATTCCGAACCAACAAGCCGCCTGGAATCGCCAGGTTTAACGCTCAAATCCAGAGCTTGAAGACGACAAACCTGAAAGCTATTCCATCATGTTCTTTACAATTCCAATGTCATTCTACAGTTCAATAATGCACGCCGCTTTAAACGACCGAAGTGGAAAACTTTCGCATGAACACAGAAAGCGTACGTCAAGATCGCCTTGAACCTCGGAGACGGATCTTTAGGAACTCTAGCGGTGTGGGAGGATACTCAGTCTCCTGCGGCAGGAAGAGGTGACACTACGGTTCAGACAAATAAAAGCTGTGTCGCAATGTCGGGAACAGGCTCAAAACTGTCAATCAGAACGAGTTCCAAAACTCATAACTCTGTTGTATCTGCTACCAGGAGATGAGAGTAATGCTTGACCCAGACACATGCGGACAATCCGGAGGGAAGGGGCATATGTTATTTGTTATTGACAAAGTATGTTGTAACGCGTTGACGTTTCAAAAGTTTTGCTGTTGCTTGAAATGCTAATCAATCCATGTGGCAAAGCATTTCCTCCTTCCTTATCTAATTGTCCGAGTTGGTGCCAGGGTCCTCGCAGGATGCGGGATCAGCGTTGACAAACGATTTGCCGTTTGTAGAAAAGTATTTGGAACAAAAGGGGTGTCTAATAATAGGGTTAAAAACGGCAGAGCACGTTATGCAACTCTCTGTGGTCCAACGAACCCTGCGCCTGTACCTAATTTTTATTCGAAAAATAAATACATTAAGTACAATATCTCATCGATATAAGGACATAATCTTTTAAGATCCAGTATTGATTGAACCGTTTCAAAAATCTGTTGGAGCACCAGAGTGGGACTATCGGCCGCAACACCAAACGCTGAAATCCTCAAAGGCCGCAGCTGCCTCGTCCATTGAGCAGGAATGAATGTGCGCGGAGGATGGATGGGGAAGGTGATCCGCTCTCTGTAAACGACGGCTGTGAAGAGAAATGAAGCGGAGCAGACTGGTCACTTGGGAAGCAGTGCCATGTTCTGGACGCAGAGTGAGGAGTTGTACTGTACTGTACCTAGAAAACAAGGCTCAGTCGAGAATGCAGCCCGTTCGTCTTGTTCGTCTTGTTCTCCTACGGTACAGTACTGAGCGCCGCTCTCTCTTTCGTTTGCGGCATTGGGGTCTCATGTGAAGGTGACGGCTGTAAAAAACTGCATTTTGGTAGCAGCGCCATGGGCGAGTTTCAGGCAGCGGCAGTTGCTGCTGCCGTTGACGTGCGTCTCTCTCTCTCTCTCTCTCTCTCTCTCTGTCGCACAGACACCCACAACCACATTAGTGTATCTCTATCATTTCTCGTGCGTGCGAGAGTATGGTTGTCAGCTGCGAGCGGATATGCGTGCGACTGGACTCAACATACAGATTTTGTTGGGATCCTTATTAGCGGTGGCTGAATATCTGAAGATACTCCAAGTAAACACGAGGCAAGTGTGTCAACTTGGCTCAAGAAGGTCAGGTTGGAATTGGTTCACAAGACTTCATTCACCATACTCACAACTACTTCGTACTATTATAACAATGACCATTTTCACATACAAAACCTCCTCTCTCTCTGGTAGCTTAAATACGGCGGGGGAGGTCTCTACTCATAGTATAGAGAGAGAGGGAGGGAGGCGGGGATGGCGACAGATAGATACCGCCTGCCTGCCCTTCATCTAGCTTCTTTACAGAGCCACGCAGCGGGTCTGCACGACCGTCGGCACAAAGTACGCCTCGTACGACGACGGCTGCGCGCGGAAGCGGTCCACGGGTTCGGTCACCAGTGGCCCGGCGCTCAAAGTTGCGGTAGAGGCGGGGAAGTACTGCGGCCAGGCGAACGCCACCTGGGGGTCGCTCTGGGTCACGTAGCCGCTGAACTGCATGCTGCTGTTAGAACTGACGCTGCACTCGGCCTCCAGTGCCTCCAGCGACGGGTAGAGGGTGTCCACCCACTCAAGCGACTCGGCCGGGTCCGTAGGAGACACCGCCGCAGATATGGCTGCCGCCTCGATCTCGACCACGGATGCTGCGGACAGCTTGGCCTTCTTGGTCTGGGATGATGTAGAGGAGGACGCCTTGCGCTTGTTGCTGCTGGATGACGACGCGGACTGCTCCCGCTTGAGTGTGGCCGGCTTGGTCGCCGTGATGGATGTATAGGCGGCAGTGGCTGAAGCGCGGGACTTGGGGGACGCCTTCGGAGACGGCTTGGGCGTGCGCGGACTGGCGTCTCCGCCGTCGCTGGCCGCGCCGCCGTCCACACCACCGCCGGGGCTCTTGGCGTCACTGAGGCCGCGCTTGCGCGTGATGCGCCACGTCAGGTCCGGCTGGTCGCGTACGAAGAAGGCGTTGGAAAACGTGCAGACGACCGCGCGTGACTTGGTCCACTTGCGGAAATTGAAGTAGTTGAGCTGGCGCTGGAAGCTCGTGTACTTGGAATGCTTGAAGTACTTGGGCAGGATGTAGTTGGTCATCACTTCCATGTCATGGATCTCGAACGCCTTGCCGTCCGCCGTCCAGCAGAGGATCGCGTCGCTCTCGCGGTCTAGCATGCGCCGCAGCGATCGCAGGAATGGCGCGATCTCCTTCGTCTGGTCCTCGTTCGCTGATATGGACGTCGGCTGGAGCTCCAGCGGCGTCAGCTGGAGCTCCTCGTCCGGGCTCTGTGTGGTCGGTGTACTGGGCATGCTGTTGTTTGGCTGTGTATCTGTTCAGTACAGATACTGTTGCTGTTGTGTAAATCACCTGCGCTGGCGAGTGGGAATTCGTGAATGAAAGCAGCTTGGGCTTTGACCAACCAGCGTTTGCTCTTGAAAGCAAGGATCGAGTGAGTGAGTGAGTGACTTGTGTGTGAGAAAAACAAACGCGGCGTTTGTTTGCGCGCTGCTCCTCCCTCGTTGCGCACTTCGCAGATGCGAGAGATCCCCCTCTCCTCACTCACTCCCCCAACGAGGGAGCCAAAAGGTCTCGCTCGGCTTTGGACTCAACGTTGGCGTGGAGGGGGATGAGCGTGCTGAACGCCTATGGTACGAAAAGGTGCACGCGCCAGTATCCGAGTACAATCACATCACAGGCACCCAGTTCGTGAGGATGATTTCGCTTGCAGTCAGTCAGTCAGTCAGTCACGCGGCCGAGGCTTGCTGGGCTTTGATTGTGTGGGTCTGATGATTGTTGGCATCAGAAACAGATGGGCGGCGATAAGTGAAATGGTCGGGATGAGTGCCACTGTATTCGTTGGCAGGTTGCAGCTTTTTGGCGCGAGAGACCAGCCGGACGGCAGCTCCCAAAGATAAAGAGCGATTTGAACGGCGCAGATGACGCCTCACGCTCCAAACAAGCAAGGCTTGTCCTGCGGGTGTGTTTACTCAGCGGCATGGCGCATACGAAAGCAGGCGCCTGATGACATCATCTTTACATCCTTGTCAAGATCCTGCTGATCGGATTGGATCGGCAGCAGTTCAACAAGTCTCTTGACTGTTTGGCTTGTTGGCTCACGCATGATCTTCTCTTGAATGACGGCTGGTCAATGCCAAAATCAAAGTCCGATCATGAGTCGCTCTCGCAAATGACTAATAACACAACACTGTATTGCTGGTTGATGGGAATGATGTGTGTGTTTGTTTTTTGCATCCACTGTTTGTTTTGCTCGTGGTCACTGTGTCAAGAGCGTGGAGAGCAGCCAACGAAAGACAACGTGAACGAAAGCTCCAAAAGAGTTCAGCGGGGGATACATGTACACACCACACTTGGGAGGATCCTTGAAGCCGAAGAGCTAGCTGGTTGCGCTTTTGGATCAAGCGTTGTGTTGTTTGATGGGAGCAAGCTGAGCTGCTCAGCCCTGTTGTTTCGCGTCGTCCAACGAGATCAGCCGTCTTCGTGATAAAGAACCCAAAGTTTCTTAGGCTTTTGACCTTCGTGTAGAGGCTCGTCTGTGAATCGGTTGGCTCCGGAAGATTTCTTGAATTGGGTTCGTTCGTGCTTCTGGTAGTTTGATGGTGCAATTGCATCCCAGATAGTTTCCCAACGTGCTATGAGAGGCATGTTGACTGCAGCGTGGGAACTCGGGCCATAAGCTTGGGCTGCTTATACCAAGCAAGACCAGCAAACAGGGCTGATTTCAAAGACGCCACTTTCAAAATCACCTGAAGCCTGAAACAGGATTCAAAATGTGTGATGAGACCTCTCCCGAGGTGATTTTATGTGGCGCACTGGACCACGTTCGCCTTGGTTTTTGCTGCCGACAGACATCACCTCTGGCCCCTGATTGCTTGTGGGCCGCTTGTTTGGTTACGGTTGCGGCTTTCCTCTCGACTGAATGACAGACGCACGCACTCTTGAGGAGAGGGGAGGAGGGTGCAGATTCGTCCACTGCGAGTAAGTCTGCCCCGTCAAGTGCGGCTGAGAACGTCAGCGAAGGAGGCGAAGTGCGAAGTGCACTTGGTCAACAACAATCGTCCACAAGCGGCGGCTTTCCCCTGAACAAGCTCGCGAACAAACAAACAACCTTGCGACTTGTTTGTTTGCTTGCTGGTGATCTTGTTTGTTTACATGTGAGGCGTGTGGAGCAGTCGTAAAAGAAGTGTGCTGCTGAGTATCAAAGTGAGCTTGTCGCTTGTGAACAACCTGAGTGTGGATCAACCTATTTTGTCACGAGAAAGGCTGGATAAGAAGAAATAGAGAGAAGACGGGAGTGTTGGTGTTGGGAAGACCACTGGTATGAAAGCAGCCTCATCCTCAGCACACGGGTGCGAAATGAAGGTTCACAATCGAAGGAAATGAGATCCTGGGTTCTGATCCAGAGTGAGTGAAGGTGACACAATTGAGGGTCTTGCATGGGCCGCTGCAAGAAATGTGCGGCTCCAAACAGCAACAGTGTGCGAGTCTGATTTGAGCGACACAAGTTGCGTGTTTGCTGGGTTTTGGGCTCGGATCCTGCAGAGTCGTTTACAGGACTGGATCGGCATGAAACGCTTCTGCAAACGGCCTTTCTGCTTCCCGCAACAGCTTCAGCAAAAAAGAACCAGCGCTGGGTTGTTTCGAGCTCATTCACTTGTGTTGTGATTGAGAACATGCGGCGGCGCATGTGTGCATGCATCCAGCGACTTGGCTTGGGACATTCATTCAGCAGAGCGGACACGCTTAGCAGACTGATCGTGATGAGCACGGGGCACGTCGCGGCAAACAGCGTCCGCGGGTGGATCGCAGAGCTGCTAAATAGAGCACACGACAGGGGGCAAGCGTTAGTCCACCGCATCAACTCGAATCTCTATTTCCGTCATTCTTAGCCGCCCCACACCCCACACTCTTGGCATATTGCATCGTCTTCGCTTCCTCCCTGTCGTTGTTTGTCGTTTGTCAAAAAAAATATCTGAGTGGACCTTGTCCTCGTTTCAGCATCTCAAAGTCCTTCTTTAGTGTTCCGAAACTAATTACTGGCAAATTGAAGTTGCCATTTTTCGTCTGCAGGATTCTTAGCCCGTGATGACGCGCACCCCAAGCGACGCGACCTGGTGGATGGCCTTGGAGCCCGGCTGGCGGATGAACATTATGTTCGTCGGCACGCCCATCTGCTGCGAGACCCACTGCACGATGCTTGGGTCGAATGGGCTGCCACTGCCGCCGCCACTGGGAGTCGAGACGCTCACAAAGTCGATCTTGAGCTTCGAGTGCATGAAGTCAAACATGCCGACCATGTCGTGAAGGTCCTGCAGCGCAATCTATTGCTTGTGGCGGCGCATCTCGTCTGCTTCGGTCGCCACGTGGACGCTGGACAGATCGTCGCACATGTGCACGATGCGTAGATTGTGGGTCTGCTCGTTCTGGTGCACGTACAGGATCGCCTTGTTGAGCACCGACAGGTCCAGGTTCTTGCAGAAGAACATGATCGGCGGCAAGTGAATGGCTTGGAGTGCAGCGGTGATGGTACGCCCGTCAATTGCGCCGGTGTGCACGTGCTTCTCTCCGTCACGATTACGCGAATGACAGAGTCGCTGGAGCATGTAGAGCACGATGGGAAGCATGAACACGCGCTCCAGCATGAAGAACATGATTGCCGCAAAGCCGATAAAGTACAGCGCAAAGTACGTGAAGATCGCTGGATCGCCCAGTAAGTTGCCGAGCAGCCCGAGCAAAACCATGACGAACCCAGATGCAGCTCCACCATGGCGCCTTCATGTCCCGCGGGATGTCCTCGCGCTTGAGTTTCAGCAGCATGCACCCGAACGCAAACAGCGACATAGCGCCGAGAAATGCGAACGTGAGCACGACCGCCAGAATCGACGCATCGGCGTTCAGAAGGATAACGAGACTCGCTTGCACCGCAAAGAAGATGAGGATGATGTAGTGGTTCGTGCCGCGGCACTCGTTGACTTTGGTCAGGAACGACGGGGACACGCGGTTGTACGCGAGGCGACGCACGATCCCCGTGATACCCACGTAGGAGGTCAGGACGCCAACGGAGAGCACCACGAACGCGTCCGCTGAGACTCATCGCTCGAGCCACTGACCCATGGACACGCGACCCATCCGCGCCAGAACGATGTCTCGGTTCGCGTAGATGCCCTCGGGTCCTTCGAGCGGCAGAGCTGCGAGCGAGAGACACGAGAGCAGGATGTTGTAAAACGTCGCAAACACCCACATGTCCTTGAGCGTCTTGTGGAACACACACGACACCTGTTCCTCCACGAACTGCGCCGACGTCTCGAAACCCGTGATGCCGAGTATCGCCGAACTGTAGCCGAAGAAGATCGTGGTGAGCAGGTTGCCGCGCACGAGGTCGCCCGCTACGTTGACGCTCGGGAAGTCGGTCTTGAGATTCTCCATAAGCACGTGCGGGTGCATGATCGCGTAGTAGCCCGAACAGCCGCTCAGCAACGTGAACGTCACGACGTGCAGCGCAAAGATAATCAGCGCCACCGTGGAGCTCTCAGCGATGCCGATAATCGACAAAAGCACAAACGCGAAGAGCAGCGCAAGTCAGCGCGGAGGGTCTGTGCTGGTGACATCTGGCGCCGACGGTGTGATTCGATTGAGCAGCAGTGGTCGACACAGTTCGGCTGGCGATGCTGATGCGAGCGTTTCCGGCGGGTCGCTGAATGCGGCGAGCGGCAGTGCTGGTGGCGTGTCCATCGGCCGTGGCCGCGCGCTGCCTTCCTCTGGCACGTCTACCCGAGGAGATGTCTCTTTTTCGTGGCGTGAGTGCTGCTGGTGTCGGAAGCAGTACGGCGTTGTCGTTCGGAGCTGGGCTCGCGTCAAGCGGCAGCGGCGTCCGATGCCTCCGCGTTCGTCACACCACTCGTGTCCTTCTCGTCCGCCTCTCCACCATTGCTCTTCTTCTCCGGGATGGTCTCAAAGTGGTTCTTGCGGCACTCGTCGCCGTGCTTGCACATCCCGTGTGGTAGAAATTCGAGCAAAGCTGCTTGTCGTGCACGTGGTGGCAGGACGCGCCGCGCGTGCACTTCCTGTTCATGAAGGAGCGGCAGATGTTCTTGAAGAGGCCGTCCTTGTCCGCAGCGCCTTCGGGGCTCTTGGGACCTTATCAGCATTGGCAGGAGCCCTAGCTGAAGCAGTTGCAGCAGACGTTTCAGCGGCAGCAGGTGGTATAATCACTGGAGCAGCAAGGTAATGGCGGACGCAACGTCAGCCATGATACTTGTTCGTTCGTTCGTTCGCTCGTTCGCGTGTGCGGCTTCAAGATCGCGCTTTCTCTCGATTGACGCCACTCGAAAAGCATTTGGCGCGCAGAATTGGCCCCTTCAAAGCTTCAAACGAGCGTTTGTCTGCCTATTTATTTCTGATGAAACCCTTTTGATAGCCACATTTAGCAATTTTGCTTATCTGGCAACAAGATCCATTTGCTTTTTAAAATGTAATTGTGAGGATTGATGCATTACTTGAGGCATTTCTATTTATCGTGTTCTTGCATGCCGCGTTTGTTCCATAATTGGCGGCAAATTTTGTGGCTATTTAAGTATTTTTTGCTTGTTTGTTTACGCGGATATGTGCGCAGGAATCAACAATTACAAAAATAACATAAATACAAAAAATTGCACTATAAAACCTCGCACAGCTTTAAAAACCTCAAAACCTAATTCTTGCTGTACTTCAAGTCGCCTCAGTGCAATACAAACAATAGCAGACTCGGTGAATCCTGTATATTGTAGTACAAAGTTTCGCAGGATTCGACGTAAAAGCTGTTTTTAGTATCGCGCTAAGGCGAATCCTCTGCATTGTGACATCTTGTCACTACATGCAATTTTTGAGCGAGAAAATTCGTTTGGACGGGTTATGCTAATAATAGGGTAATTTTGCGAGTGACTACAAAAGACGCTTTCAAAGAGGACTTTTAATTCCCAAGTGCGCTTTGAGCATGAAACTCTGTTTGGCTCAAACTTGTTCAGCGAGAGCGAGCGTCTAAGTACAATATTCATCGAAATAACTGCCGAATCATTCTGTGGCTTCATGCGAAGACCAGAATTCTGCATAACGGTATCATGCACACATCTTGAGTAAAACGTACCTCCATAGCACGCACTAAGCTCTTTTGTGTTTGATGTATTATATAGGTATGTCAGCATATGACTGGTAGGACAGTTTAGTGTTGTGAAGGAAATCAAGACAGCAATGGAAACTACATGCATTATTTCAAATTCAACAGTATCATACTCTTAAGTTTACTGTTCATATCGTAGGATTTACACAACGCTAAATGTGCCGTTGTCAAAGCTGTGTAGATATTGCACTATGTTTGGCACATGCTTCATATTGGAAATTTGTCGTCTCCATTATTTCACAAACTTGATCGACCCAGACGCCAGTTCGTGCCTTTTCAGCTTTTTCTCCGCTAGTATCGACGCATGGCGCACTACAGCAGCTTTCACACTGGTGTTTGGCTCGGTTAAGATGGAAGACTCTTCTCACTCTCATCGTTGTCATCTGAGATCAATCCTCAAAAGCGACACAGCCGAAGAGCTCTTTCGATTTGTTGTTTGTCAGCGCAAAGGAGACGGGCAACAAGGTCACGCGTTTCTCTTTTCTTATTGCTGAAAAGACTCCATTTTGCGGGGATGGTGAGCCGCGTCCTCAACCTTCTTCAGATAGCTACACTTTCGATCGACATGACAAAGTTACCTTTGATCTTTTCCCGAGAAGCGCACGAGTGACCTCTGGCTCCATTCCTCCATATTAAATTACAAAACACCAACCGATTCACCACCTAATAACTACATGCTACAAACCCCTACACTACTTGCTAGGTACCTTCCTCACCCATCTCTTACTTCACTCAGGAGTCCTTCATGAGCTCCAGCACGGCACTGAGCTCCTCGCCCGTGAACTCGGGTGTCGGCGTGATGCCCGCGGCCGCGTACGCGTACTTGACCTCCTCCGACACCTGCGACGACGAGCGCGCAGGCGGCGACTCGTAGTTCTGCGGCGATTCCGAGCCGCGGCGGCTGCTGGAGCTGCCTCCGTAGTGAGCCTCGTAGTGCGCGTGCTGCGGCTGGTTGTGACCGTGGTGGCTGCCGTGGCTCGCGTAGCCGCCGTCGTGCGGGCCGCGCATGTACGACGGGTACGATCCGCCGTAGCCGCTCACACCGCCAGCACCCGACGAGTAGCTGCTCGACGAGTGCTCATAATAAATCCCTCGGCTGTGCGCCGACTGCTGCTGCTGCTGCTGCTGGCTGTGGTGGTGGAACGACGACTCGGATGGGAACGACTGCGTCGGGAACGGCAAGCGCGGACGCTCCTCCTGCTTCACAGGACCCGAAGCGCCACCACGGCGCTGCTGCTGGCTGTGGTGGTGGTACTCATGGTCGTGGTCCAGATCCAGGTCCTTCTCGTGCAGACTGCTACTGTGATGCGGGTGCTCGCGGTGGTGGTGCTGCATGCCCGCGGACAGGGCGAACGTGTGACTAAACGTGCGGCGGTCGTCGTAGTCGCGGTCCGCGTACTCTGGACCGGGAGAAGAGTGCTGCTGGTGCTGCTGCTGGTGCTGCTGCTGGTACTCTGGTCGGCGACCGTAGTTGGCTGCACCAGGCGACACCGCACCCATCGCAGACGCCTGGGCCTGAGCGTGAGCGTGTGCGGCAGTAGCTGCAGCCGCAGCGGCGGCCTTGGCGGCGGCACTGCTCTTGGCCTTGGACTTGCGCGCGCCGCTGCTCTTGGTAGCGGTGCTCGCGACCTCGTCCAGCGGCACGCCGAGCGCGATGCTGCTGTGCAGCTTCTGATGCTGCACGTACTCCTTGTAGTTGTCGCAGGCCCAGGAGCACGCCAGCTCGACGCACTGGAAGAGGTTCTGGCCGTCGGGAAAGTGGATGCGCATGTGGCGCTTGAGCTTCGTGCTCGTGTTGAAGCGCTTGCCGCAGCTCGCGTACACGCACGGGTACGGGCGCTCGCCGCTGTGGATGCGCTTGTGGCGGCTCAGGTTGCCCGACGTGTTGAACTTCTGCGGACAGCCCTCGAAGTCGCATTCGTACGGCTTGTTGCCCGTGTGGATGCGCATGTGACGGCGCAGCGCGAACGACCGCGGGAACTGCTTGCCGCAGTGCACCTCGGGGCAGATGAAGATCTCGCGCTTGGTCTTGCGCGCCGCCTTGCTGCCACTGCCGTTGCTGGCGGTTAGTGCCAACATTCCTGGTTGCGGGGATCCGCCCAGCACGCTCTGGCGCGGCGCGAACTCGTTGTCGACGTCGTGGTCCTCAGGCTCGAGGTCGTCCTCGTTCTCGTCGTTCTCGTCGTGCTGCGGCTCGTCGTAGTCGTCCACGGCGCCGTGGTGCCACTGCTGCGGCGCGTGGAACAAGTGGTGCGCCGGCGGCGGCATGTGGTGGTGATGCTGGTGGTACGCATGCTCCTCCGACAGCGTGTGGTGCAGCTTGTGGCTCGGGATGATCGGCGCGGCGTGCTCGCTCATCTGCGTGAGCATCGGAGCTGGTCGAGTTGTCTAGGGTTTGACTGTTGTTGTCTGTGGTTTGTCGGTGTTTGAGTTGTTGTTGTTGCTTGTTTGCTCGCTTGTTTGCTTGATGCAGACTTGCTTGTTTGCTTGTCTGTTGCGTTTGCGAGCAGCGGGTGCAAGTGAGAAAGAACGAGAATGAGGCAGGAAGGAGATCCGTAAGCGAGAGAGAAAGAGAGAGAGAGAGAGAACCAAACAACGCACACTCAGAAGGTTGTGTGTGTGATAAAGAAGCCCTCAGGAAAGCTCACACACCCCGCATCCGAGCAGCAGGCAGGCTGCCCAGCAGCGGCGGCGGCAGAAACAGAGCAAACAACACAAACAAGCAAAGCAAACCTGCCTGTTTTACAAGCGAGGCATACTGTAGGCAGGTCAAACCAGGGCTTTGATCGCAGCGCGTCTTTCTCTTGCGCATAAAAACCCTTCACTGTCAATCAACCAAACACACGAAAAGAACAAAAAATCTCGCGCTTCGAATCCCACATCGTCCTGGCTCTGCGCACCAGCTGGCCCCACTTCACTGAGCAGAAGGGGATCAGCCGCAGGCAGATGTGCACACTGATCAAGTGAAACATCGGCAAGACAGTGGCATAGCTACGCAATCCGCACACAACACGGTGCAAAACACCTTTGAGGGAGCTAAAACATGGTGACTCTAACGTTGACTTACGGCAAAACAAGGTGAGATACTCGCGCATTACAAACATGGACCCGACAAAATCACACAAAATCACACCACCATTGTCTTTCTTGCAGCCACGTGTAATGTGTGCTTGAGCTTTCTCCTGTTGTTGCTGGCGGTTTGTAACATGACGATGAGAAGGAAAGCGAGGTGGCAACAGAGACCTGACACGGGCGGTGGGCGGATTGCGCGCAAAGCGGCTGCTGGAGTACTTGTTTGTTGCTGGTCGTGTTTGCATGTTTGATCCGCTGGGATGTGAGCATTTCCACTCGAGATTGCTGGACGTAATCAGCGGATCGCTCAACCCATTGCCAGTACTTTATCCCTAACAACAGAGTGACGACTGGTTACGTTACGCATCTCGTTCAAACATGAATCCTAAACTACATTTTTTAAGGTTTTGTCGATATAACCATAAATATGAGTTACACCAGCTCTAAAACCCTGGCTTCTCCCTTAAAACTGAACCCCGGCAGCTTCACTATTGAGACACTCCTATTCAATCACATTCTGCTGACTCTGTTCAATGAAGTGCTCTCTTGGCGTTTGTATGGAATGTATCGAGTGAAAAGGATCGCAGAAAAAGTTGTGTAACCTTCCATTTTCCCGCGATCCTGTTCACTCCATACATTCCATACAAACGTCAAGAGAGCGCTCCATTGAACAGGGGCCGCAGAAAATTTAATGGAAAGACCCAAGTGGGCAAATCGCCCACTTTGTTCTGTAATTCGGGCTGCACTTGGCGCAAATGGGTCACTTCGCCCGTTTTCTGCGCGATTTCACGCAGAAAACGGGCGGATCCCATCCGATCTGATTCCTCATCTCCCCCTCTCGCTCCACTCTCTCTCCTCTCTCTGTGGATCTCAGTCAACAAACAGCACCCAAAAGCGCCAAGTGGCAGCTTCTTGTATGGAGTTTGTATGCCTCGCTAGGATGAACACCGAGTGACCCATGTTGACGTGATGCGCGCAGCTGGGGACGGAAGTGCACAAATGCAATCACTTCAAATTACCAATTTGTCGCAATCCTTTTGAACATCTTTACAGGAAACCAGAGCCATTTTTCCAAACTTGACCCTTTTTAAGCGTTATCGCAGGCAGTAACTGCTGATATTCTTCTGACTCAAGCAAAGCGAAGTCGTCGCCTGCTTGAAGCCATGAGTGAGTGAGCCTTTGTGCGTGTGGAAAATTTCGCTCACCCGTTGAAGATGAAGAAACAGGAATCAAGTGTCTGCGAGAAGAAGAAGAAGTGCTTTGGACTCATCCGAGCACACGCAACGTGCTGTTGAGTCTGCGCGCAGACTGGAAGGCTGGAAGGTTCATCCAAATGCAAAGATCGCTATTACATACAGACAGTCGCTATGTACACATGTGCAGCAACATGCAAATGCCTTCATGTTCATTTTGGTGGACTCTTTCCTCACATGTGTCCTCCTGACCTTTTGACTGATGGATGGCTGCGTAGGCTGACAGGTTTCTGTCACTGCATCCCCTTTCTGTTGTCCCTCGCTCGTCCCCATCCTGCTTTTTTGCTGGTCTGTGTGTCTGTGATGTGAGAGCAAAAGGTCTCTGTCAATCGCTTTGGTTGGCGAAAGGTCAAAAGATCCATCTTCTTCTCTGAGTCAGTCGCGCTAGTGCGTGCGTGCGTGCGTGAAGCGCCGTCCTTTGTCGCCCGCAAAAGCACATGAGCACACCTCTGATTCAATTTCAAATTTTGATGCGAGATGATGGGAAACTTTTTGTCCTTTTCATTCGAAAAAGGGGAATAATCAACGGACGAGCGAGACGAGGAGTCCGGTGTCAAAACTGCGGGGATGCGTTTTCGCCATGCCGATTCGATTGGCGCAACAATGCATGTCATGTGGGATGATGTCATTTTTCGCGACACTGGGAGTGAACCTACACATTCTGCGAATCTGTCCACTCGCTCGTGACCGCATGACGATCTGGGATGGTGGCGGCTGGCAGATGATCGCAGCCGGCCGACGTTCCAAGAGTTATCAACGACGATCACCTCATGCGCTGCCTGGTCTGACTGACCTGGATGGCCAACTGGATCCCCGTATCTGTCCGTCCGTCCTCCATCTGCTCCATGCGAGTTTACTCCATGAGGACGGACGTCTGGGTGGATGGGGATCTAAGATCCCAAGTTTGCGTGAGATACCAGTCAACAAACAGACCAACCCAGATGTGTCCCCACCAAGACCAGAAAGAGAAAGAGAGCGTCAGCCAGATCCCGCCGTTTCACTTCGTCTGCTGAAGATTTTCTGGTGCTCGAGTGCATGTTGAAGTTAAAGGCAACAGCCCGTCAGTTAGCAAAGAGCCACGGTGAGCAAAGCGTGCGAGCTGTCTGTTATATCCTTAACGTTCCATCCCATTCCCATTCTGTCTCACACACACAAAATACACACACAACCCACTCACAAAGCGTAGCACTACCCAACCACACACAAGTTTCCAACCCTTGCCAGGCCTACAGCACAGTGATCTCGCTGTTAGGCGTGACGAGGATGGAGAGCGTGCCGAAGCCGCCCATGGTCGTGGCGCGGTCGCGTGGCGTCTTGACGTTGAGCTCGTCTAGCATCATCTTCTTCTTGCGCACGACCACGATGGCCGCGACCGCCACCATTCCCACGCCGCCGACGATCGACAGCAAGTACACCTCGGCGCCCGTGCTGCTCTCGGCCGCGGACTGGGTCGAGACCGTCGTGACATCATCGTCCGACTTGGCGCCGCCGGCCGCGACCACGTTCGAGTCCGCTGTCGCAGTGGTCGGGGCCGAGGCGCTGAGCGTATCGGCCTCACCGCCCACTTCGCTCTCGCTCTCGAGCGAAGCCACCTTGACGTTGCCGCTGAACCCGGCGTCCTCCGCGTTCATGCTACCGCTCTCTTCATTCGAGGGCGACGGGGATGGTGTTGGGGACAGCGTCGGGGTCGGTGTTGGACTGGGCGTTGGACTGGGCGTTGGGCTGGGGGTCGGCGCTGGAGTCGGCGCGGGCGTGAGGCCGCCGGTGCCTCCTGGGCAGAATGTCAGGTCGAAGTCCGTGTTCGGCGGGCAGTGGTGGGTCTTGGTGTCGTCCTTGGGGAACTGGTACGCGTCCGCACAGCCGTCTGCAATGCACGTGATGGTCGTGCAGCGGTCCGGTCCGGGCGTGCGCGGCGCGATCTGCATGGGGAAATTGTAGCCGACGCCACCGGTGTAGTCTTTGCACGCCTGGAGGCTACCGCAGTAGTCAGGCTGTAGGTTACAACATGCACACAGGGAGGGAAGAATGGGTTGAGTCGGTATGCTGACAACCAAAGTCACTCAGTTCTCACAAAGACTTACGCCGCTCTTTGGACCAGTCGGGATAATACTGATGTCGAACCACGAGCCGCCTTCGCCTGAGAACTCGGCCACTACATGTCAAAGAAATTCACCTCATCAGTCTTTAGGAATCTCGCCATTTCGCCTCCTGTTAGTCCATTGTGCTTGCACTTAGATGAAGGACGTACAGGTCGCCTGAGCGCCGGCGCCGGCCTTAAGCACGTGCGAGGGCGAGCCCACAGGGACTGTGCGCACGAGGGTCTTGCCGACGCCGAGCGTCTCGGTCTGAATCGCCGGCGTCATCACGTGCACGAGCTCGATGTCGACGTTGCACCGGTTCAGCACGTAGACGTTGAAGCCTTCGACGGCACTAGTCATGAGCGCCAAGAGAGTAAGTGCGCGCCACACCATCCTGTCCTGTTCTGTCTGGAGGAGAGGGGGGGGGGTCTGTAAACTGTCTGGTCCTGTCGAAAGAGAGGGCCTGTTTGCTGAAATACGCTGCGGTCGAGGAAGTGACTGCAGACGTTGAGGTACTTTTCGGTCGTTCCGGGCGGGACGCGGTCAAACTGAAAGTGATTCGCATGGGGGTCCTGGCGGGCGTGTGGCGCCGAATCGGATGGGATTGAGACCCCGCAAGCCAGTGTCGCGTTGTGCTCGTCGGGGCTGGGGCTCCGAGTGAGTCTCTCTCCTGCGTTTGGATGACGGATTGGCTCCTTCACATCCCTCCATCATGCTGGGCGGCGGCAGGAGGAGGAGGAGACCAAGAGCTTCCTGGTTTCAATTGAAATAGGCGTTCAACGTAGAAACTCGGTACAAAATAATGTGACGAAAGTGGGGGAGACGAGGGATGGACCGACACACGTTGCACTTGCAGAAACAAGAAGTTGGAAAGAGAGTTTCACTTCGGCAACCAGTCAAATGCAATTTGGACTGACTCGATACTGAGTGAGAAATGCGGTGGATTGAGAAAGCCCTCAGCTCACACGCCAAAAGCTCCGACACTGAAGCGTTTTATAGGGAGTTGCTCGCCAAAACAATAATGCAGGCGAAGAACTCCTTTGTGTGGTATAAAGCCCTGAAACATGTACTTCATGCTGCTTGCACTCACACCTGAACCCTGCACCATTCACCATCCACAAGCACACACGCCATGTTGAACAACAAGTGTTAATAGTCAGCTCATTGGAGATATTAAAGGGCACTCACAGACAAATCAAAAGTGTTTAGAGAGGTAAACAAGAATAGGGATAGCCGAGCAAAACTGTGATACAAATACCCTCTAATATAAGAAAACAGGTTTATTACACCCATAGAGGTAGAAAGAGGAAACATCTGGCGACCAAGAGAACCAACCTTCCACAAGGTTGTCTCGAACTGATTGATATTTTAGACAGATCCTGCCTCGCCGGACCAAATTTGTAGCGGAAGTCAAACACAACGGCCTTCGCATCAGGAACACAACCTTCAAATTTCATGACGTTCGCATCGTTTGAGTGCGATGCCATCCTTCGAGTGCGATGCTATCCTTCCATCACACATTGGTGGTTGCTTTTGAAATAGCCACTCATATTTTGGCCATCATTTGTATGCACAAGCAAAGCCCAGAGCTGAAGCCGCTCTGCTTTGTGATTGGTACTCACTCTCGGTTGCCTACTACTCTTAGAGAATGGTTACATTGTCCTTCGGCGTGCTGAGCATCATGAGTGCCGCCGCAGTGGTCATCGCACGGTCGCGAGGCGTCTTGACGTTCTCGGCGTCGAGTACCGCCTTCTTCTTGCGCACCACGACGATGGCGGCGACAGCGACCATGCCCACACCACCCAGGATCGACAGCACGTACACCTCAGGGCCGGCGCCGCTACCCGACGACGAGGTCTGGGTCGAGATCTCCGTCGTCTTGGAGGAGTCAGAGTTGTTGCCGCCAGTCGCAATCACGCCCGAGGTTTCACCCTCGGAAGTCTTTGACACCGAGTCGGCCTCTCCTGCCACTTCGTCCTCGCCGCCTGCGAGGTCGATCGTACTCTTAACTGAGTTGGTCCCAGTGTTCGTGCTAGAAGTAGCAGTACCGTTCCTGCTACCGGCGCTCGAGGATGATCCCAAAACACCGCTTTCTTCCTGTGAGCTTGGTGCTGGGGTCGGCTCTGGGGTTGGTGCTGGAGTTGGAGCCGGAGTTGGGGTTGGTGTTGGGGCTGGCGTTGGCGCAGGAGTCGGTGCTGGGGTCGGAGCTGGGGTTGGCGCTGGAGTGGCACCACCCGATCCACCTGGGCAGAACACGACCTCCAGATCGGTGCCACCAGGGCACGCGTGGGTCTTGCCGTCGTCCTTTGGGTACTGGTACGCGTCGCCGCAGCCGTCGGACATGCACGTGAGCGTCACACAGCGTCCGCCGATGGGCTTGCTGGGGATGATTTGCATTGGCACGTTGAAGCCCACGCCGCCTGTGAGCGCCTTGCACGCCTGGAGGTTCGGACAGTATTGGGGCTGTCATGAATAAAGCACAAGGTGATACTTTAATATCAGATCGTTGATACCAAAATCTTTTGAACAAAGATACCAGGAATACTCACGCCGCTCTTTGGACCGGTCGGGATGATGCTGATGTCGTACCACACAAGTCCGTTGCCGCTCGATATCTCCGCCACTATCCTCACATATCATATGCAGACGAACGCGTCAGTCAGCATGCCTATCCACATGTGTGATTAATCAACCAACCAATCCTCTAGTTTCATGATACGCACAGGTGGCCTGGCCGCCGCGGCCCTTCTTGAAGACGTTCGAGGGTGAGACGTTGCCGAGCGTGCGCTCGACCGACTTTCCAGGCGCCAGCATCTCCATGTTTTGGCCGCCAAGCACCACATGGAAGAGCTCCACGGACTCGCTGCACTTGTTCGTGACCGTCACCTTGAAGCCCTGCACGGTGCTGCTGCTGAGCGCGAGCGCCATCGCCACCAGGGTCGTTCCGCGCCACATGCTGATCCTGTCGGTCCTGTTATTAATCTGTCGCTGTCACTCGACGCTTCCGGTGTTCCGCTGCACTGGAAGACGTGACGGAGAATACCAACTGACTGATTGCCGGCCGGTTCGATTGCAAAGTGAAGTGCAATAAGCAAAGCTTACTGGTTGTGGATGGGTGGACTGAGACTGGGTGCAATCCGCATGTGTGCGCTGAAAGCGTCTGGTTGTGTGTGCTTTTTCCCTTCGGATGGTTGATGGCGAGTCGACTCAACTGCAAGTCGAAGGACATCAGACGGCGCCAATAGCATGCACATTGCGCATAGCAAAGGCGGAAGGACGGAAGCCGCAAAAGAAAGAACTCGCAGATTGAATTTGCAGAGTCAGCGGTGACGCTGTCGAGTGTTTTCGTCCAATCAGAGCGCTGAAGACTAACAGAGTGGGACCTTTGAAGATGGTTGCGCTGACTCGAAATCGAGCGACTGGGAGAACTTCAGCACCAGATTTGATTGGCAAACGAACTTGCGGATGACGGAGTCAGTTCGCAGAAGAGCATGACATTTCCATACAAAGTCCCATACAAAATGGCAGCGGTGGGTGTAAAATGCGAGTGTTGGTGTTGGGGAATGCTTGGACGCCTTTGCGTACTGTACACTAATTCGTCATGAGTGTGCTGGCTGCTGTGGTGGCTTGCGTTTACATGACCCCTGGCCTCACCATGCGGATGCAGATTGAAGGTGTGTGTGTGAATATATATGAAAGTGTTTTTCTCCGGTCAAATGTTACAAAAAGAAAAATCACAACTTTAAATGGTCAAAACGACTTGTTGTCGTTGCACGTAACCTTGTTACAGATGCTAAGAGATTTTCTTGAAAGCTACATGTACTTGGAACGCGAGCGCCAAAACAAAACAAGCCTCGGGAGATCGAGAGCTTGAAGGATAGGGAGAGTGAACAATACACACCAAAGGGAGCCAGGTCAAGAAACTTACAGCACGCTGACGTTGTTGTTGTTCGGCGTGATCATGATGCACGCGCCGCCGCCGGCAGTCGTGGTGGTCGGGCGAGGGGTCTTGCTCTCCATCTCGTCGAGCTGCTGCTTCTTCTTGCGCACGGCGAAGATCGCAGTGGCAGCCACCGCTGCAACCACTCCGAGGATGCTGACCACAAGCAGACCCCCGTTGCCGCCGCTCGAGGATTCCGACTGCTGGACGCTCACCTCGTTCACTGGCGCGTCCGTCTTGGCACCAGCAGACACAACGTCGGGCGTGGAAGTGGTGCTGGTGGTGGAAGCGGAAGGGTTGGGGTTTGGGTTCGACTCGGCGTCACCGGCCACCTCGTTCTCACTCGTCATGTTGAACGAGTGCAGGTTGTTTGTGGAGAAGCCGGTCTCGCCGTTACTGTTGCCGTTGCTGTTGCCACTGCTCGCGCTCGAAGCCGATGCGGACGAGTCCAACGCGCCACGCTCTTCATTCGATTGTGGCGACGGGGATGGCGTTGGCTCTGGGGTCGGCGCTGGGGTTGGTGCCGGAGTTGGCGCTGGGGTTGGCGCTGGGGTCGGAGCTGGAGTTGGCGCAGGGGTCGGCGCTGGCGTGAGACCGCCCTTGCCGTTCGGGCAGAACGTCAGGTCGAAGTCCGTTCCTTGCGGGCACACGTGGGTCTTGGTATCGTCCTTTGGGTACTGGTAGCCGTCCGCGCATCCGTCGGCGAGGCAAGTGAGCGCGACGCAGCGAGCGCCATCCTGGGACCGTGGTGAGATCGACATGGCCTCGTTGAAGCCCACGCCGCCCGTGAGCGCCTTGCATGCTGCCAGGCTGGAGCAGTACTCCGGCTGCAATCACAGATTCACAGAGACACAGAGTCAGGAGACAATAGGCGCAGTAGCTAACATCATGATAACGAGAGGTACTTACGCCGCTCTTTGGGCCGGTCGGGATGATACTAATGTCGAACCACGCCTTGCCGCCTTCGGCAGAGAATTCAGCCACTATAATAAAACAACAGACACGCAAAGATGAGCATCACGAACAGACCGCTTTATGCAAACGGTTCACAAAGGCACGTACAGGTGGCCTGCGCGCCGATGCCGGACTTGAAGACGACCGAGGCGCCCGAGACGGAGCGCGTCATGGTGCCGCCCGGCGAGAGCGTGTCGACCTTGACGCCGCCTGGGGAGACCTGCGCTACGTCCACGTTCTTCTCGCAGCGGTTGAGCACGTTGACGTTGAACGCGTGCGCGCTCTGGTGCGCGGCGAGCGCCAGAAGTGCGGCGGCCGAGAAGATGGTGCGGCTGAGCATGACCATGGCTACTGGCTGAGCTGGAGGGGAGTTGAATGGATGGGTGCAGACAGTGGGCTGCTGTCACTTGGAGAGGATTAGTACTGTACGCTGCAGCAAATCGGATCTGCGGGAGATACGAGAATGCAGACGTGGGGGGCAATCTCTTCTTCCACGGAGCGAAGGAGAAACGGGAATGGCGAAGGCGGGCGGGGCTGGCTGGCATGGCCGATACAAACGCCGATACGACGATCAGCCGCCGATGGCTGAACCGCATATATGCACGCCGTGTGGACCCGTTTGTTCCGCAGCAGCAACCGCTGGGGTTCCACATACAAACATCAAGTCAAGTTTGGAAGCAGAGAGCCAGAACGGCTGCGGATCACCTGGGGAAAGTTCAGCCACGGAAGCTTCCAAACCCACCAGCCGCAATTGGACGATACGAAGCTAGCGGATTGGGGGATGGGAGAGATGTGCTAACGACGGCAGAGAGGGTTGACTTGGCTTAATTCATACTGAAACTCATAGTAGATTAGAAAATCAGAAACTCTATAAGATTTTATGGGGAGGAGAAATCTTGAACTCTGTTGCTTGGGGGTGAGTCGACAACTTTGAGAACATCTCATGCGCGCTCATCAAGTCATGGTACTCGCACGCAGCAATTCTTTTCGTAGACGCACTATTCCCAACAGCCCATTTTTAATCGCTGCTGGCCCCTGGTTTTCTACGAGAGATCGTACGAGAGCCGCTCGTCAAAAGACGAAAAGTCCCCAGGCTCCAGCAATGGTGTTGTTGTGGCAATCGCAGTCAGCAGCTCACATCGCTTGTCGTCATTTCGCTCTTTCTGACGAGCAGACGTTGCGTTTCCGACGTGCTGATTGGTCCGTCGGCGAGCTGGTATGCGCCAGAGACGGGCCATTTCACCCGCCCCGCTCTATAGTCACCACGCCAGCATCGAAATGGGCAACTTCAAACAGAGCAAAATTTGCTTAGCTATTTTTACTACAATTACCCTTTTGCTTATGCGATTAATAGATTTTGTATATATAAATAGCCTTTTTAAATAGCTATTATGCCCTTCAAGTGATCGATTCTCAATTAGAAAGGATGTGTAGGTCGGATAGGCGCACGCTCTGAACATCACGTCGATCGAAGATCGCAGTGCCGCGTGCACCCACACACTGAAGTGCACAGTCCACAGACTGGCTGGCTGCATGAATGCGCTTTGAGCACCAGGCGCCAGTCCGTCCATTAATACGAAAGCGTTCGCGTCTGGTTCGTTGATTGCTCCGCGTGGGCTTTCCACGAACATGGCGCTACGCTACGCTGCCATACCCGGAAGAAGTTCCGACCACCGCGACTGGCTCACTGTGCGTGTCAATCATGAGTCGATCAGTAGACAAGTCAGCTGCAGCGTTTACTTGTCATCCACAAAGGAAATGAGAGGAACGACGGAGATGTGAGGCTAAAACCAACAAGGACCCGATACTTCGATACCGCGGCGCGTTTCATTTCATTTTGGCGGCTACTCTTCATGTTCATGAAAAAATAAACGTATCCGGTCGTCCATGATATTATAGTTCTAGCGTAGTTCAGCATTTATTTATGCTTCGCACTTTCCATGAGGAGAGCCTTCTCGGTTCACTAGATCGACAACTCAACCGCGTGAGAAAATGTTGGTTGGTGGAGTCGTTCTGGACGACACGCACGCAGCCTTTCCATAAGCAACTCGGCTTCTGTGAATCCTTTTTATTCGAGTGCTGGGCAGGGAGTCAGCTCCAAATAATCTAAGATGATCAATACTTGAAAACCTCAGTGCACTACACTACGCAAAAAGTGCTTCAGGCTCTCCGAACCCCACCTTCGCAACACTGGCTGTGCAGCTGAGACGAACAGATCACTTACAGACCCGCTTCACATAACATAGAGACATCTACATGACTTAGTGGAATGTCTTTCTTGATTCGCAGCGTGAAGCCGTTGCAGTTGGATATTGAGGTGGGCACGAAGTCAAGGAAGCTTTGTATCCAACCCATAGTTGGTCCAAAGAATCGTTCGGCGCACCAGCGATCCTGCAAACTCGAAAATCGTCGAGATCAAATACACATCCAGGAGTTCTCCCTGCTGGATGCTTGCACCATCTTGATCTCCACCACTCGTTTCGTGCTTGTTGACTGCACTGAGAAACACCAGTTTGCATCGCAGAGGCAAGCGCGATTCAAGCGATTGATTCTGGAACTTGCACTTCAGCTGGTCGAGGTCCTCTCTGGTGCTGCACACTGTGGAAAATATCCCTTATACTGGACTCGACGAGCTCTACAGTATTGTCTAGAGCGTGTCATTCAGGCGAAGAAGCGAATGTAAATACCAAAGTCCGGTTTCGGCCACGTACTCCGATAGACGAAACTCTCTCCATATTCAACAATTTGGTAGCCAAGTCGCGAACAAAATCTTCATCAATCAAACGCGCTTCCAGAGAAAGCAAGCGGTCGCCGAGAGATCCCGCGAGGGGTGTCAGTATCAGTGATATAAACCGGATTCAGGAACTGAAGATTCACGCAGTGGTCGAGGATAAGCCCAAGTGTGTTACCACGTATGGTACTGGAAGAGTAGCCGAGCGACCTGAAGTGAGGGTCGATCATTCGAAGCACCGACTGGAACGCAGTTTCGCTCTTTGGTGGCAGTTGCCATACTGCTAAGTTCAGCACCCTAGCAAACGGTGATTGATAGCCCGGTTGCTTTCTCAAAAGGGTTGGATCAGTGGCTTTGCATTACACTTCCCCACGTGAGTAGCCCCTGTGTGAGATTCTCGGCCAATGCACTCCACGTCTTCGTGATCCAGTCACCCGATGCCAGCACCTGGGACAACCACACACACACACTTCCACCCGCTCTCTCACACGAAGCCTCTGGATCAATGCGCGCTTCACAGAGTTAGTAGCCGAAACCGCCACCGAGCTCGATCCTTGCATCGCTCTAGGTAGTACGCACCATAAATTCAGCCATGGTTTTGCATCTGTTGGATATCGGAACCAAAGGAGTCTCACCACTGTACACGAATTCGGGCATAGGATCACGTAGCAGAGTAGGCGTCCAGCACCAACTCATCCAGACCGTGGAGCTTACACGCACCGCCAAACCGCTTCAGCCGCGGATAGAACAGTCCGAACGCGAGCCACCGCCAGCACTCCCGCTTGTTCTCCAACGAGTCGCTCTCTCTCACTGCGAAGCTCGAGAGTAGCTCTTCCGCCAGACTCCCGTAGCGTAGCGCCGAGCCGAGAGCTACAAAATACTTGGGGCACAAGTGGCTCCCGCTGAAGGAGACGGAGATCAGACTCGAAGACTGGTTGAGTTGGCTGGCCTGTACGTTGGATTGCAGAACTTGGTTTCCCGAAATGTCAAATCTGTCAGCGTAGAGCACCATTCTGACGATCTTGAGGAAAGGACCCGAAGTCTCCGCTGGAGGTGTTCAGCTACCACCGCCACCCCTACCCTCGACTGAAGAAATAGAGCTGGGGATCGCTTTGTCCAGTCGCAGAATCGGGATCTGGTACACGCCGCTGTTGATTCTCCGCACAATGTCGCCCACGACAACCAACTCTCAAGTCCCCATGGCGTTGCCGCTCAGGTCGAGCATGTGAACGCTAAACTGGCGATCGGGATGCTGGGAGACGCGGTTAAGAAGGCTCTGGATGCGCACGAGTGAGTCGAGGTCAAGGTTGCAGTGCGTGAACGAGAGAGCCCGATACGAATAGGATCCACTTGCGGGGCACCACGCCTATCGCCCCCTGGTAGTTGACGTGTGTGTATCGCCATGGCGCGTTGTCAGGAGCTCGTAGAGTGTTTGAGTGATGGCGGCGCTGATTCCGTCCACTAGACGGTGCTTACTGCCAACACGCACCTCGAAGGCTGGGCTCTTGGGTTTTTGGAGTATCGCGATGTTGATCTTAAAACCTGAACGGATGATCATTTGGGAGTGGCATACTTTCTCCCAGAAATCAGCCTTGAGGTGTAGATGCGCATCCAGTTGTCTTGAGTGGACCACCAGCTCTGCGAACGCTTGCAGCACGTCAGGAATTTGCTCTGGCAGGACCTCTCGAATCTGACTGTACTCGCTCTGAGCGAAAAATTGCAGACTCACCACGGGCACTACGGTCTGAAGTAGGAGCTGCTCCGCCTCGGAGCCACCTGCCCCTAGGTGCAGACGACACTTGAGGACCGGCTCCACCGATTGTATCACGTGGTCGGTTTCAGCGACGAGGAACTTCACATCGATGGTCGACGCTGTGACAGACGACATTGGGAAACAAGGCGAGCTCTCTTTTTCTTGGCGCAGCAAGCACATCTGGCGATCGTGTACGATAGTCTTGAGCACGAGGGCGAGAATGTCCGAGTGACGAGTTTTTTCAGATGTCTGTCGTTGGTTTTAGAATCAAGAAGAGGGATGTATTTGCTTGTAGCTTGTCCAGAGGTTCATACTTTGCATACGAGAAGCCTGTGTTTTGTTTGAGCAAGGGTTGAAATCAGTTTTGGGAACTGATTTTAACAGCCAACAGAAATCAGGAAGGAATCCACAAGTCCATCGGATACTTTCTCCAGGTCATATTCGATTGACATCTGGGGGGGGGGGGCAAAAGCGCCTAACTTGTTATGTTGGGTGGGACTCTCTCATCTGCCAGAGGGGCCAGCCCTTTTGCGGTCAAGCTATTCTACACTGAGGGAGGGGTGGTGCTGTACGAGTGGAGACTGAGCAAAGACG
>JALBZB010000088.1:0-52662 GCA_038050625.1 Pythium sp. MPC-2022a
AGGCAATAGAAGCACGTTCTCAACCCCGTCACGAGTCCTTGTGGAAGGTGTTCAACACACGCTTTCTCACTCTGTGCACTGTGTTGCGTAACTCGGGAACGCCCGGCTACAATACACGTATGTAGTTGTGCTCATCCGGTCAGTCAGTCTAGCAGTCAGTGTCTATGTAGTAGTATCTCATGAGCGAGTATCGTATATTCAATGGTGTAATGGCAAGAACGAATAAAGAGTGCTCAGTTCCATTATTGGTCTTCTTTTCCACCATCTTTTTTACTTCCTTGCAGCATACTGAAGCGTTGCCCGAAAGGAATGTCGATCAGCTCAGGATCTATCATATGCCAAAATGCAATCAAGTATGCCTGATACTTAACTAAATGTACACGCAAGATCACACAACACATAGTCAAAAAGGCATAGACAATTGCATGTCAATAAGTAGCACAACTCGCCTGGTTCAGTCCCAAGACCAATGAAAACGTACTGAGGGCTATCGTTACTGAAATTTCATCCCCAATCGAAACTTCCTCTAAGAAAAAGCTGGCCGCCTATGATGGCATACTTCACAGATAGACAAACTCAGCTCAGAAATCCATTTCATATCGCTTCGTATATCACTATGGACACAAACACTTACTTTCTCACGAATCTGAGAGCCCAAATATAATCGAACACTGATGTCAGCCTCTGGAATCGCAACCAACTGCGTCTTTGGAGGACGCCACGAATGCGTCCGATACCCGTCGACAATTAGGCGATTTGGATTTTTAATCAACACGACATCTTGCGAGCAAATCGAGGCAAAGATGTACAAAAGGTGACGACATCTTGGCTCAATAGGCATTGGCTCGAGAATAGAAATGGAACAATTGTGGAGACATGTTTGAGCTCGCTCCGAAGAAGAGTAACAAGAGGAATGCGTATCTGTTACTAGTACGTTGAAGAAGAACAAAAGGCTTTCAAGCAGCATTTGGCTCGGATGACGTCTTGAGCCAAATGCTAATTGAGCACGACCTCGCGCTTTTTCGATACATTTGCTGTTATTTTGTCCGATCAACTTCAATTTAACCATGCATGGTGTTTTGTTTAGATATGGACTGTTCCAAAGTACTCAAAACTCTTTGTACACACTGTCATCTTTGAATTTATAAACGTAAGATCTTTAGTGACATAACACATTTATTGAATTGTGTCATCAAAAGTTATTTTCAACATCTCTTATGCGTAGTGACATGTCATACTTTAAAGTCGAATAAGCTTTACGAACGTACTTTACAAACGAACTTTATGAACAAACTTTACGAACGTTCCTATCACAAGAAAATGCTTGTTTTTGCTCTTTATTGCGTCCTCTACGGTAATGTCTCTCTCCAAACCTGTGGCAGCCCGCCTTGCCTGCTCGCCCAACACAAAAGGAAGCCACAGGCGGAAAGCACCAGCAAGCACTCCCCAAGCCAAGAGCGAGAGACTTGAGAGAGAGACACCATGCCGACCGTGGGGGTGAAGCGCGACGAGCTCTTCGCGGCCATGCAGCAGACGTACACGGACGAGGAGTTCGACCACCTCTGCTTCGAGTTCGGCATCGAGCTGGACGACATCACGAGCGAGAAACAGCTCAAGCAGCGCGAGCAGGGCAAGGCCGGCAGCAAGGCGCACGACGACGTCTCGGACGCCGTGCTCTACAAGATCGACGTGCCGGCGAACCGCTACGACTTGCTCTGCGTGGAAGGCATCGCGCGCGCGCTGCGCGTGTTCCTGCAGAAGGAACGCCCGCCGGTCTACAAGCTCGTGCCGCGCGCCGAAGGCCCGCACGAGATCGTGGTCAAGCCAAACACCAAGGTGATGTTCTTTCTTAATCTCTATGTATGCGTGTGGGCGTTGGGTGAACTGACATTATATGTCGTGTGTCGTCCTTTCTTGTGAATCTGGCAGCTGATCCGCCCGTTTGTGGTATCGGCGATCCTGCGCAACGTGCGCTTCACGCAGGAGCGCTACGACAGGTAAGTCGTCTATTGGCTAGTTATCCACCCATGCTTGGATATGCGATAGTAGCATACTAATTTACTATTTTGTCCCTCCCCGTGTGCGCTAGCTTCATCGACTTGCAGGACAAGCTGCACCAGAATATTTGCCGTCGCCGCACGCTCGTGGCGATCGGCACGCACGACCTGGACACGATTGAAGGCCCGTTCACGTACAACGTAAGTGAAAAGATCATACTTTGCAGGGCTTTGTGGACCCATCGCTAATAGTTTTTGCTTGTGCTACAGGCTCTCCCACCGACCGAGATCTCGTTCACGCCGCTGAGCCAGAAGAAGGAGTTCAACGCGAAGGAACTGCTGGACTTTTACCGCACGAACGTGGACGTGAAGCATATCAAGCCGTTCACGGACATCATCTACGACTCACCTGTGTACCCGGTGATCACGGATAAGAATGGCGTGGTGCTGTCGCTGCCGCCGATCATCAACGGCGAGCACTCCAAGATCTCGCTCGACACGAAGAATGTGTTCATCGAGTGCACGGCCACGGACATCACCAAGGGCAAGATCGTGCTCAACACGATGATCGCAATGTTCTCCGAGTACTGCGCCGAGCCGTTCACGGTCGAGCCCGTGCGCATCGTGTACGAGGACGGCTGCGACGCCAGCGCGCAGAGCGAGACGACGCCTGACATGAGCAACCGCACGGTGGAGGCGAACGTGAAGGACATCTACTCAATGCTCTTCGGTAAGAAGGACCCGATCAACCTGGACCTGCAGCGCATCTGCGAGCTCTGCGACAAGATGCAGCTCTCGGCCAAGCCGTCGAGCGACAAGCAGCGCATCGTTGTGGAGGTGCCACCAACGCGCTCGGACATTTTGCACGCCGTGGACGTGATCGAGGACGTCGGTATCGCGTACGGCTTCAACAACATCCCGCTCACGATCCCGTCGACACAGACGATCGGCCAGGCGCAGCCGCTGAACAAGCTCGGCGACCACCTCCGCGACGAAATCAGTCGCGCCGGGTACATTGAGCTGCTCACGCACGGTCTCTGCTCGCACGACGAGAACTTCAAGTTCCTGAACCGCGAAGACGACGGCAACCAGGCGGTCGTGCTCTCGAACCCGGCGACGATCGAGTTTGAGGTTGTGCGCACGTCGATGCTCCCGGGCGTGCTCAAGACGATCCAAAACAACAAGTCGATGTCGGTGAAGGACGGCGTGAAGCTTTTTGAGATCTCGGACGTGGTGCTGCTCGACAACGAGACAGACGTCGGCGCGAAGAACGTGCGCCGCATCTGCGCGTCGTACACGGGCCACACGGACGGCTTTGAGGTGATCCACGGCCTCGTGGACCGTATCATGCAGCTGCTGGGCATCCCGAACGCGCTCTCGGTGGTGCCAAGCGCGCTCGAGAAGCTCCCGCAATACTACACGATCGCGGGTTCGGCCGACAAGACGTACTTCCCGGGCCGCTGCGCGGACATCACGCTCTTCAAGCAGGGGAACGCGCCGCGCAAGCTCGGCACGTTTGGCGTGCTGCACCCGGACGTGCTGCGCAACTTTGAGCTGTTACACCCAACGTCGATCGTCGAGATGGACCTGGAGCCGCTGGTTTAGGTAGATGGAGCGAGTCCGAGAGATGACTAGTTGCTGCTTCTACATGGGTTGAACGACAAATTTGATGGAATGGATGGATGCATTCTGCATATGAATGAGCTCATTGAGAATGCCGCTGTGCTGTTGAAGGTATTCTTCGTTGCTGATAACGTAGGGGCTCACCAACGATTTCTTGTGCATTCGTAACCAGGAAGAGCAGGCGTCCGAAGCGAGCACCTTGGGAATGTAAAATTAGGTCTTTGCTGCTGGGACTTAGGGTCTCCAAGTTCACTCCTCTATCAATATACTTGGCTCGCTCTCTGATGGGTGTTCCCATCACCAGCAGACAGAGACTGGTGCACTTAAGAACAGGAGGTTGCCAAGGACGCGCATCAACATTATGCTGAGTAGCAAGACCCAGAATGGCGACGCGCTGGACCGGGAGCTCGCGTCGCTCGCCGATACCATTAGCCTGAGCAACCCGCTCACTTTCGGCCACAAGAGCGACTGGTGTGTCAAAGGGCTAAGCGTGGTTTGCTCACATGCAAGCTCAGATGTTCCTGACTCACACCATTTGTCTTTCTCTTCTCTGGTTGCTTTCCCATTCATTTCTTCAGGCAAACCGCAAAGAAAGTGAACGAAATCACCGCGAAACTTGAGGGCGAGTACGCCAAGACACTGCCGAAGACGTTCATTCTGACGGAGCCGAAGCAGGTGAAAGGCGCTTTTGCGGTCGCAGCGAAGGCCGCGCGAGAGCCAATTCAGCCCATGCGGCCAAACAGACTGAGCGAGAACGGCGGGAGCTTAGGCAAACTTGATGCTGGCTCTGGTATGAGCATAAGCAACAATGCGGCGATCGTCGTGGCCTCGAAAGCGCGCGTGCCGCGCGCCAAGCGGAGCCACATGGACGGCGTGCTGCGAGGCATCCCGGGCGAGTCTGGTCCCATGCGCACAACCCAGGCGGACGCGTTCGTGCACGACAGCGAGATGGACGACATGAATCAGCACAAGAGCACAATCTACCACCGCAAGCGAGACGCGTACTCGGAGTACGTCGAGGCGCGCGCGCGGTTCAGCAAGATGCACAGCGTCAATTAAACTACTAGGCATTGAGCTTCAGAGACGAGGTCGACTCGACTGAAGTGTATCCCATGTTTCAACTTGCTAAATTAAATAATAGACTCGCTAGAGAGAGAGCTGCTGCACGATTTATCCGTTCTCATGAATCCTTCGCAATTGCAAACTTCACTGTCATTCCTCATCGTTGCCCTAGGTGTCCTCTTTACTATCGAAATGACCGCCAGTGTCAGCGATTCTCGCAGCTTGGAAGTCTGTTTCGAGGTCACCTCCAGTGTGAAACTCCGTATCCTCTGCGTGGCTTTCTTCCTCCTGCTGCTCGTCGTCATCTCCACTCCCATCTTCTGCCTCTGATTGCACGGGTAGTTCCATCTCTGCTTCTAGGATCGTGATGCCCCCAGGACTCAGCTCCGAGACGGGAAGGATCGACGCGAGCGACTCCATGTGTTCCAACTACAGTACCACCATCAACAACAAACAACAACATCGAAGTGAGAATGAGAACATTGTCGAACTAGCCTCACATCAAGATGTGGTCAATAGAAAAGCAACAGTTGGTCGTATAGCGTTCGTACCTGAGTCTGTGCCTGTGAAAGAGCGGCAAAGAGGAAATCCTGGTGCTCCTCCGACGCTTTCTTCTCACGCGAGCTCACGAACCGAGTCGCCGCTGCTTTGCTGGATTTGCTTTCACCTTTGAGATCTCCACCGACAGAGGAGGCATTCGCTTTGTCTTGCTTGGGCTTTTTCGCCCTCTTGGTTTTCTTCTTGGGGCTACCGTGGCTTTGGTTTGCCTCAGGACCTCCAAAACTTCCGGTAGCAGCTGATGCTCCTCCGAGACCTCCAACGTGACTGTCATCTTTATCGCCCTCCTCCACAGATTCGCGAAGTCGAAGCACAATGCTGTAGGGGCTCTTCGTGGACTTCTTCGCTGCCATCTGCTGCTCAAAGAGCTCGGGTAGCGCCCCCATGATCTGAATTTTCCCGAATCCAGTGCCGTCACCGCCGCCATATTCGTGTCCAGTGGAGAGCCGAAGCGCCGTGAGCTGCTGCTGCTTTGCCGTCATCTTGTGATTCTGTTGCTGCTTCTTGGTACTGGAGGCCAGGCGATTTGCGCTCTCGACCATGTGGTGTAGCGGATGGCCACGTTCCAGATCTTTCTGCTGGTAGAGCTCCCTGAAGAACATCTCTTCTCGCTGCTGAAGAGCACTCGCATTACTCTGACTGTTGTTCGACCCAAGACTTCCGCCCGCCACAGAGGCTAGCTCTCCAAAATTTGCAGCGTGGATTTCGTCAAAGCTGTCGATGCGCTGCGGCAACTGTGGTGCTGATGGCCAGCTACTCAGCGCGGTTTGCTGGCCCTTGATTCTTGGTTTCCCATCCAAACTGTTGTTGTTGTTAGCGTTCTTCTTCTTTTGTAGTGAGTTTGAGACGGAAACTGGTTTCCACTCGGACGCCAGGGGTTTCTTCTGACCTTTCGACTTCACGGACGCAGCTCCATTTGCTGTAGCAGCAGCAGCAGAGAGCGCGACTGTAAGTGGATCCAGCGGGTCGAGTCTCTTCTTTAGATCCGAGAGCTCACAGTGCGGCTGCAGGATCGCCGGTGCCGCCTGGCGGATTGAGTTCACTTCGAGCGACGTGGTCGTGTAGTCCGAGTACACGAGGCAGCAGCTCTCGCAGACCGCCACAGGCTTGTGCAGGAAGATCGGATCCTGCCGGTGGCGTTCAAAGTCTTCGACACTAAAGTTTGGGTGCAGAAACTGGATCACGGGCGGGATCACCAGCTCTTTCCGTGTGAGCGAGCCGTTTGACGTAGAAGAACTAAGAGTACTGCTACTGTCACCTGTAAGGCTGTTGTTGGTTTGGTTGGCTTTCTTCTTGGAGTTGTTATTGCTGCTGTGGGTGTAAGTGCCTTTCTCAAAGCACTGGAGGATCCCAAAGCCCACACCGCCTGCTGCCTGCACTAGTCGCTCATCGGGCGGCCACTCGATCACTGCATGCTCGTTTTCGTTCACCTGGAGCCTTAGAAAGCGCATGAACCGCTGGAAATGGTCGAGAATCGCCCTGTACGTCGTCGCCAGCAGTTTCTTCTGCTCCATTTGAAGTCCGCAGCTCATACAGCGCGCAAAGCCTAGGCGCTTGTCCTCTTTGTGGCTGTGGTTACTAGGGTTTATAGCGCCACTGTTATTGCTGGGATTGAGATACCGGAACTGGACAAACTCTGGGACTTGGGCATCGTTCACAATATCGAGGGGGCGGATCGGCGCAGCTTCCCCTGCGTTCACGTTCAGAAGCCTTAGCGACGAGCACCAGAGCAGCCAGAGCTTGTCGTCCGCGTCGCTTTTCAGGTGCAACACCATGCGCGAGATGCGGTACTTGTGGTACGACACCTGGGTCACGTGGTCCACGATCTGCTCGCAGAGGATCTGCACTTCCCCAGGCAGCATCGCGCCTCGCACGGGCTCGGGCCGCGAGTGCATATCTGCGCCGTCAAACGTCACGCCCCGGTCGTAGATGCTGAAGCGCTTATCGTAGACGTTCTTGAGGTTCACGCGGCGCTCTAAGAGGCAGATCTTGGGCGACCAGATCGCGCGGATCGTGGTGTTACTCGTGCCTTTCGGGAGCACGAACTTCTGCAGCATGCCGTTCTGGGATTTTTCGCGCTTGTAGAGGAAATCGCGGAGTCCTTCCGAGTCAAAGTACTCGATCGTGGTCGCTGCACTCGAAGAACCTGGACTGCCCTGCTCGCCATTGGAACTGTTGCTGCTGTTAGTGCCAGTAAAGTAGATGTAGTATGCGACAATGTCGCTCGCGGCGCGCTTCTTGGTGAACTCGTGCTCAATCTGGATATTGTTGAGGTTCACCTTGGACTTTTTCTTGATCTTGCCAGACTTGAGGCTCGTGAAGTACCACGCCGACGGCTGTGTGAACTTGTAGAGCACCGTGTGCGGGATGTAAATGCGAGGCCCCGCGCCAAAGTCGTCCTTGCACCAGAGAAAGTAGAAGAGGTTCTCGATCAGCCCGTCACCTTCGAGCGGCAGCGGCGTCGCCATGGGAGAACTGACCAAAGACCAGCGATAGAGAGCTATTACGACCCGCTAGGTCTTCTTTCAATTGCTCATCGCCAGGCTAGTTTATGAGCATCTCAACTCGGTCGAGCTCTTCGCCTAATAATATACTTCGAGAGTAGGACGGCTGCGGTTTCGCGTCTCACAACCAAGCCCAAGTTCATTCATTCGATCTCTCTCAATTGTCTTCAGTTGTCCAGCATGGCGAGCCATCGTCACGCTCAAATCACGTCGAGTTCTAGTGTTGTTCACTCCGCTGCCAGTGCTGCTGCAATCGTCGCAGCAGCAGCCGCTACCGCTGCCTCCTCGACTCCCCAACAAGTGGAAACCAAAGGCCAGGACCTCCAGCATGCCGTCGATTTCTACCAGAAAGGCATGGAGATCGTACACAGCGCGACAACTCACGACGACTACTGCCGCGCGATCGAGCACCTAAGCTTGGCGATCGCGATCCGCAACACGCAGCCACGGTTCTTCCTCGCGAGGGGCAACGCGTTCCGGTCGATCAACGAGTACGAGCACGCGGCGAAGGACTACGGCATGGCGATCGCGCTCGACGACCGCAGTCCGCTCTACTTTGCGAACCGAGGCGCGTGCTACCGGAAGCTCAACCAATCGATTGCCGCACTGGAGGACCTCACTATCGCCATCGAGATGGACGTGAAGAAGGGCCACCACTACTTTAACCGCGCACTTGTGCTCTACGAGTCCGGGTTCTACCGCGAGGCGGTGATCGATTTCACGAAAGCGCTCGACGAAGGCGCGGCGGGGGCTTCGGGTGGTGGCGTCGGCACGCGCATCGAGTACCGCGCGCTCCAGAACCGCGGAAATTGCTACCGCAAGCTGGGCAACCTGGTCAAGTGCATCGAGGACCTGGAAAACGCGATCAAGATCGACTCGCGCAACTCGACCGGTTTCAGCTCCTTAGCGCAGGCTTTCTATGAAAAGGGAGACTTCGACAACGCCATCGAGCAGTACTCGCGCGCGATCGAGCTAAACAAGACGAACGCGTCATACTTCAGCCATCGCGGACTCTGCTACTACCGCAAGGGCGAAGAGTTTGCACGCCAATGCCTCGCAGACTTCAACAGCTGTGTGAAGCTGGATGGGAAGGACTCGCAGGCGTACTTCTATCGAGGCTCCATGCGCCTTTGGCTTGCGCTGGAGCTGCTCACGGCGAACGCGGTTGCAGCCAAGCAAACGGTAGCTGCCACCGCTAGAGTGACACCAGGCTCGACGATTTCCACTGGAGTTCCTTCAACTGGTGGAGTTGCAGTAAAGTCTGCAGCTCCAGCAATAGTGTCACTGTCTTCGCAGGATATTGCAGCAGAGGTGAACGGAGGTCTCAGTATGAGCGCATTGGGGTTCCTCACTGCGGAAGAGCAGCTGGAGGCCGCGTTCTCCGACATCGAGATGGCGTGGACGCTCTGTCCCACGAGGACGCAGTATCAGATCGGTATGGCGATGATCGTTCAGCTCAAGAAACAGTACCGGAACGCAAGCGCGCTCTTCCAGGAGATCAATCTGGTTGATCGTACGAATGTCGTGGTGAAATACCACGCGGCGCTCACGTGGCAGATGCTCGATGAGCACGAAAAAGCGCTGGTGCTGTTGACGGACGCCATTGATGCGCTCCCTGATGAACCGCTTTTCTACGAAGCACGAGGACTGTTTTTGCAGGAATTGCGGCTGCATGCGCTCGCGATCGAGGACTTTACGTGCGCGATCGAGCTCAACCCTGAGTACCCAGCGAACCTGTACTTCCGCAGCGAGAGTTTCCTCCGACTGGAGAAATTCGCGGAAACTGTCGAGGATGCAACCAGCGCACTGAGCCAGGGGTACACGACCGATTTGAGCGTCTACAACGCGCGAGGCATGGCGCATCGAGGGCTCGGCGAGTACAAGAACGCGCTCCAAGACCTGAGTGTGCGTTAATCTAATGAGCCGTGTCCAGGTTTTGAGTGGCGACGAGACTAACCTTTGTGTGTGGTTTGAAAATGATGGATAGGTCTGTCTCTCTCAAGCTCCGAGCAACGACATCTTTCGCTTCCACCGCGGGATGTGCTTCATGGAGTGCGGTCGCTACGCAGACGCGATCCCCGATCTGCACGCAGCGGTGAATGACAACCCGCACGACACAAAGTCGGTTTTTGGCAATGTTTCGTACAGCTCAGGCTCATGGAGATGGTGCTCAGTCATCTTGCCTTTGCGTTATCATCACTTTGATCAGGATGCTCTACTTCATTGGACTCTGCTACTACCACGAGAAAGAGCCGAGCGAGTGCCGAAAGTTCATGCAGCTCGCACTCTGCAACGAGCCTCCAAGAGACATCCGCCCAGACTTGTAGGTGTTTTGCTCGCGGCTACGTTGACATTGTTGGAAAACTGGGGCTGCTCCTCAGTGTTGTGTCTGGACACTTTTTGACAGGTTCTATCACATCGGGCTCTCCTGTGCGCTCGAAACTCTCAACATTGACGCGATCGAGAACTTCACAGCAGCACTGGAGCACTCCACGGATCTCGAACCCTCCAACGATTGTGAGGCCGATGAGCCAGCGCTCTCATCTTCTAAGCTACTATTGACGCAACTGATGTACATCCATGAGCGAGCAAAGGCGCTGCAGCTTGAGAAGTACTACGACGAAGCCATTGACGACTTCAACTTTGTCATCCAGCATAACCCGAACAACGCGCATGCGTACTTCCGACGAGGCTTTGCCCACAAGGCTCTCGGTCACCTCCCAGAAGCGGCTTCAGACTTTGAGACCGCCAAGCTCTTGGATCCTACGAATCTTCAGTTGGTGATCAACTACAAGGAGATCAGAGACACTGAGTGCGTCATCCTGTGTTCACCAGGCGAAGAGAAGGTATTTTAACAACAAAAGAAAGGAAGTTGCTCGGATTGGCATTCATTCGCTCTTGAGTTTCAGACCTTGAACAGTCACTGAGAGTCGTTGCTGACAGCTCATTCGCAATCTGTCGCCAAGGAGTCACCATGACCGCTCGTCCTGAACAGCCGCCGCTCGTGTTGGGGTTTCTTCTTTTCGGGCGACTGACTGGCTGACTGCACAGACACACTCCTCGCGAATATTGTTGCTATTGCGGAGAGAAGACGAGCGCGTGGTCTGACGGTCATGGGGAACGCTTGCGGCGGCTGCTGCAGCTGGGTCTACCCAAGTGAGCATGGCTACGACAAAGACGGCAAGCACAGCAAGACGGTGCTACTAGACGAGGAGAACACCTGGTTCGAGCAGGATACGGTGCCACTCGTCTCCGCGCGATACGACAACGACGACATTGGATCAGACTGCATTGTCACAAAGACCGTCGTAATGCGATCTCCTCGCGCTACCACTGCTGCAGCGACGCCATGGAGCTTGAAGTCTCCCGCCAGCAAAGCAGCAGCTCAACATGATGCGCAGAAGGCGACTGGGAGCTCTGGGAGCTCTGGGAGATCCAGCAAACTCACAAAGCCGCCGTCGAGGGGACTGATCTGCATCGACAAGTCTGACGACGAGAACGAGTCGTATGCCAGGGTGGTGCATGTCCAGAGCAAGAGAAAAGAATCGCATGAAGTTCGACATGCAGAGCGGTCGAGCTCCGTTGAATCCGTTGGCAGCCATGGCTCAGTGAACTCACAATCATCGTCTTCTTCTCTGATTACGTCGAGCAACTACGTTGTTGTTCAGCAAGACGAGACTGCCGAGACTGGAGAACACTATCGCGAAGATTCAGCGAGGCGTGCTCACCACGAAGATGATGAACAAGAATCAAGCCAGCCTTCGTCGCCAAAATCGCCATCGAAAGGCTCAAAGACGCCAGGATCCCCGAAGAAACCCAGATATGGTCGAAAGAATTACCGCGCGAATTCCGGTCGCAAGAAGACCGAGTGAGCTGCAAGGCTGTCTGGAGAAAGAGTAATACCCCGATACAGGCAGAAGACAGCACAAAACCACACACAGAATACAAACGCATGCACTTGCCTCATTCTTCTTATCCTCAACTGGAAGCTTCTGTTCACAGCTTCGCTCAAAGCAGTTGGTGGATACGCACAACTGGCCTTGCCAATAAACACTTCTACTTATTCTGGGGGATCGCTTGGATGTAGTTTAGCAGACGCCGCTCCGAGATACTGCCATCTAGACCTGGGATACCGCCACCCGCTTCACTGGACACAAACTTGAAAATGGGCTCGTCGCACTCAAAACCACCAAGGTTGTAGAGAGCCTCGGTTGGCGTATAAATCACTCCATCAACCTCATGCGTCACGCTCTTTACAAACTTCTGCAGCAGGAACTCGGTCTTCACCAATCGAAAGTGGTCTTTCATGCGCACACGGAAAGGTTCCTTCGAGTAGTCAAATGACTGATCCTGTTGAGAAGACAACCGCGTGTCAGAAATTTGCACCACAGACAAGCATGGATCTGAGAACGGAATCCGCACTTACATTTTTCCGCGCCAAAATCACCTCGTTCTGCAAACACTGTAAACGCTTTTCTAACTTCTTTTGCCAAATCGGGGTGCCGTCGATGAAAACAATGTCGAACGCCAAATACCGAGACACCTTCGTGCCTTGATCTTCGTCTTCCACGATGATTCCATCGATAAGTGTATTCACTTGGCTTTCGGTCTGCATTTCACATATCAGCACAACACCACACGACTGTAAGTACACTAATTATGGAGTATCATCACATTGTATATAACAAATCATACCGGAGCTCTTTTGCGCGGGAACTTCATGTTGATTTTCGTGAACGTCATATCGCGGGACACAACGTACGTGCCATACTTGGACACAAAGATGAGGCAACGACGGCTGGAAAGGAAAAGCACATCAATGTTAGGAATTGCTCAACGTTGATGTGCCAGATAAAGCTAGCTGGACTTACCCTCGAGCTCTCCAGGTGACCAAGTAATTCTTGGTTAAGCAACCCTTCTGGTTGAACGCTTGCTCAGCAACATGCGTCGCAGTCAGCGGAATTGTCTGCATAACAAACAAGACACGTCAGTACAATCAAAGCAGATTAAAAACAAAACTAGATCAAACTTACCTCGCAGCCTGGAAATCCTTCATGTCCTGTGAGCGACTCTAAAGCTTTCGTGACATTTGAGTGCTCCTCGGACGATGCGTCGACAGTTTCACCAAACGAGAGCGGCTCAACTTCATCCATCCACGAACGAATCTTTCGACGCTTCGCAGGACGCGAGTTGATATCCGCGCGATCTGGCGGAATGTAAAGCGGGGGCTTGTAAACTGGTGGCGGAGGCGTATAAGTTGGTTTCCCGTTTCCAACCGGTGTGGTCGCTTGGGGTCTGGCTGGCACAGCTTTCTCCTTTCGCACAAACTTGTTCACTTGGTCTTTCTCCGTCAAAATCTCCAAGCCAATGGTGTCGGTCTTACTCCTCTTGTTTCCACTTGGGTCCCATTTTGGAGATGCTGGGCAGGTGATGCGTGTAGCCGAAGACAAGAGCGTGCTGAAGTACTTTCGATACAATACCTGTTGAAAGAGACGTACAAAAATCAACGTATGGAACAAAACGATCACCAAAATCGCTTGGAAAACGCTTGCTCTTACCTCCACGTGGTATTGCGAGTAAACTCCAGGTGGCGACGACGATGCATATTCGCTGAGAGCAGCGTCCAGGTTCATACCGCAGTACTCGACCAGATAGCTGCAGCAACAAAGGCACAATGCATCCGTAATCGTATTAGTTTGAGCTCAGCAAGCACATGTGAAGATGTAAATCATTCATTCGTAGGCGCCGCAAAAATAATGGTCTTACCTGACAACCAATAACCCCACAAAGCTGTATCCAGTAGCTCCGTACACAGCGATGTCCATGTCTTTGTTCTCGCCAGCTTTGTGTTTCTCGATAGCAGCGAAGAAGGCAGCAACCATCTTCTCGTCGTATGATTGGCGATCATTTTCGGCAACATCTGCAACGACCGAGGCAATACGAGGTTGTATTAGTCAACTTGCCAATCACATCATACTTTCCTTTTCCACGTGATAGTAACAACGTACCTTCAGGTACAGTGACCTTCAGCTTCACATACTCCACCTCCCAATCATCCCATTCCCTACAAGTAGACAACAATAACGGCATTAGCGCGCTATTCCATTGGCACAGGGAGTCAATGCAATACAAACTTACTTGGGATCATAAAGGAATGCATCTCCTCCTGTGGCGTCAATCACAGTGCCGATGTTCACCACTGTGCCAGATCGAGAGTCGGCGATCAGTTTCTCCATCAATGTCGATGGCGTAACGACTCTCTGTTGGGAGAAGTGAATCTCATACCTGCAACGCACAAGCAAGCAAACGTCAGAAATCTCATCCCAAGATCATTGCATTCGCGTCTACACACAACACGCATGCACATCACGGCTAGCACCAACGCAAGTTACACACCAAAACGACTGTCAAGCACGTACAATGAAGAGAGGGGGCATCGAATCGGGAGAATGCGTGCAGTTGGCACGATTTTCATGTGCGTCGGCGTCTTCTCGTACGCACTCCACTGCTCAGGGCTCTTGTGCAGCAGCTTGCGCTCGCTTGCACGCTTACTCTTGCTGCTGCTGCTGCTGCTAATGCTGCTGCTAATGCTGCTACTGGCGCCACTGTTGCTGCTGCCATTGAGCAGCTTCGCGACTGGGATCTTCGCTGCGAGCTTCAGCTTGGCGGCGATTTGCGCGCGCGCAACTGCGTCGTCTGTCCCGACCACTGTGGGTGCCACCGCATCGCCGTTTCGCTTGCTGCCTGCGCCGGCCATGGATGAAGAGCGGGTGGGTGGGTGGGTGGGTCGTTCGTCTGCCTGTATGTCGTAGATGATAGTTGGTGCTCACTTGGTGGCGCAAATTGGTATCTGTCTGTCAAACCCGCCTCTCCTCAAGCGAAAGTGTGTGGGGCGGAAGGAACGCGTGTGCGATTGCGATTGCGCGCGTGGCCTTTTCGAAAATTATATGAGAGTTTGTATGGACACCCGCATTTTGGAGCGCGGCAAAATTGGAAAGAAGAAAAGTGACGACAAGAGAAAACAATGAAAAACCTCGGGAGATTGTACATTCATAAAACCTCAATGAATGTAAAATCTCGAAATTGATGCAGTAAAACCTCAACATTCACTTCTTGTCCATCTTTACCGGTACATACCACTGGGTCATTGAAAGCATACAAATTCCCTATCAAACCACAAAAACATTGAGCATCCAAAGAGCCAGATCCGGAGTGGGACAAAAGTTCTTTTGTCAATCTCGATTTTTTGAAGGGGCGGACCAAAGTGCTGGGGCCATTCTTGCTGCATGGCGCCTTTTCGCAGAAAGACTCTTGCGAGAATGTAGGTGCAACTGCAAGCAGAGCCATTGCAGTCGCCTGTGTATGGGGCCAGCAGCAGCACTAGCAGCACCGGCAGTGTGATGGACTACTCGTCAATGAGTTGCAGCAGTGCGCAAAGCGCGTCGGTGGTGCCGATCACCGCGCAGTCCGACGAAGACCCGACCATCGGCCCGCAGGCGGCGCGCTCCAAGCGTCTGGAGCGCCAGACGTTCGCTGGTGGGAACACCAGCAGCAGCGCGCCGTTCTTCGCGCCTACCTCATCTTTTACTTCTCAGTATGCGGACAATGCTGCAAAGCTGGATGTAAGCAGTAGGAGCGCACGAACTCAGCAGCCTATGGAGCATGGAGCTGCTAGTACAGCGTCGAAAACGCAGACGCTCGAACGCTTCCTGTGCGCGCCAGCCGCGAATTGTCACCTGCAGATCGCAAAGCTGCAGGACGAAAAGGAGTTCTTGACCAAGTATGTCGAGCGCATTTTGAACCAACTGCGCATACTGTTGCAGAAACACGGAGAGCTGGAAAAGCTAAAGTCGCTCACAGATCCGCAAGTGCTGGCAGAGCAGTACGAGCGCATGGCAGCAGAAAATGCGGATAATGAAGATTGCGAAGCTGGTGGCGCAGAGTATCATGGAAAAGCAGATCGACTCGCGCCGTGGCTCACATCGCAAGAGTATACGAACCCGCTTCTGAAAGCGTACGACCTCAAAATCTACGAGCTGGTACGAGCACGTGTATCGTTTGACTTGTGTCCTAAGTCGACGACGTCTATAGGTTGCTGCATCGACAACACAGGTCTTTTCGTTCAGAAACGCTGACGTGTAGTGATAATGCCCGATCGCAGGAGCGAAGCGTGGACGAAAACAAAAAAGCCATGGATCGCATTGTGGCTCGCGCCGAGAGCCTTGCAAAGGAAAACACCTCGTTGAGACAGTGAGTACTTTGCCATCGTCCTCTAAAGCACATTTTGCATCAAATGGAAAAGCTAATGATGTGGTTGTGTGTTTTGAAAAACAGAGAGATGGAAGCTGAAAGCGAAAAAATGATGCTGCGCGCACAGCACGAGCCGAAGGAGCTTCAATTCGGGAACGACGACTTCAGCATGGTGCATGAAAACGGAGAGTACCTGGGCGAAATCAATGAGCGCATTGATGTGCTCATGTCGGTAAGGTGAATCACACGACTGGCGTATCCATACTTTTTTGTTGTTAATTCATATTCGCATTTTCTAACAAATTTTCGTCTACAGGAGAACAACATGTTGATGGAACAGGTCTCGCTCCAGGATGATGAGCTGAATGCAATGCGGAAAGAGCTCCAGGATCGTGACCAGCAGCTTCAGATCATGGGGCAAAACTTTAATCAGGCTACACTCGCACTCCAGGAACTCCGAGACTCGTGTGAATCGATTCGTGATGAAAAGGCTCGTTGTGAGAACCAGCTTCAGCAATATGCAGCCAGGATAGCGCATCTGGAGAGTCAACGGGAAGGACTTGGACAACAGACAGAGGTTTTGCAAGCTGAGCGAAGAAACCTGGAGAGTCAAATAGTCGAGTACGAGTCACTGCTGAACACTGTCAAGAAAAACACCGAGCGGAAAGACGAGACGTTTTCAACTCGGTATCAAAACGTGTGTGCACGTCTGCGGGAGCTGAACAGTGTCATCGAACACAAAGAGAGGGCAATTGATGAGCTGGAAGAGAAGAATCGCACGCTTCAGACCGATCTGGAATCTGCGCGACAGGATTGTGAAGGCATGCTGAATGTCCTCAATAGCATGGAAAAGCAGTTGACGCAGTATTGCAATCGAGAAGACTCTGTGGCAGAGGTATGTGGTAATGGGTTGGTATGCTTTGTTCTATAGTAACTGACACCCATTGTTCTCTTTTTGTGAGTTTAGCTCGAATCGGATTGCAAGGCAAGAGTTGAAGAAGTTATTCTTGAAAAGGAACAGGTTCGGTGAGCAGTATACTGGCGTGAGGTTGATGAGAAGAGCAATCTGTGCTCACCTGTTTTGTTTTCTCAAATACGTAGATTGCTGCACGCGAAACTCAATGCCGACGGGAGATTGCTCGACTACTGGAGATGCTGAAACAGCAAACTACGGAGCATCTGAAGGCTCAAGACGAAATGTCGAACTCAAGCAAACGGAAGCACGAAGCTGAATTACATATCAGAGAGGAAGAAGTCCGAATACTAAGCTCAGAACTGGTGCAACTACGGGTCAAGCTGGTAAGTACTTCATGTACACGGCTGCATGCGTATAGTGTTATCATCGAAGTTTTAGCGCTTGATTATGTCTGACTCATACTGTGGTGTTTGCAGGAATTTACAACCCGAAGCCAAAAAGAAACCGAAAATAAGCTCTCCGACTCTGTTCGCCGATCCAAAGAAGTATCAGATGTGTTTGAGGTATGCCTTTCAGATTCTACAGTGTTTAACTATGGTGATTATTCAAGTAAAATCGTTTGCCGGATGTGCAGAAAAAGCTGCGCCACTTCGGAGAGAGAGCAGCGTCTGCTGAAGAAGCAAAGGACTTGGTAAGGGTTTGAACCTGCAGAAGACGTAAACACGCCTCAGTCTAACTTGATTTAAATGTTCGCAGTCGAGCCATCTTGAAGCAGAGTACCTTCAGAAATTGCGGACAAAAGAAGATGAGCTGATGAAGCTGCGCAACGACTATAGGGAACGCACGCAGGAATTGAACGTAAGAGAGCTGCTATGTAATGCATAATGCTGGCACCACACTGACATCGTATTCATTGCAGGAAAAGCTGAATTCGTTAGAAAGAGAACTCGAGATGCGCCGAACGGATGCTCGCGAACTGAAAGAAGAAACGGAGGAGAAAAGTCAGAAAATCCAAATGATCAATGATCAGCTGCAGAAAGTGAAAGCAGACTGCGCGAGTCGCTTTACGAGTGAGCTTGAATCGATTCACAAACAGAATCGAGAGTTGAAAGCTCAGGTCTCGGAAATGGAATACAAGCTTTCTCAAGCAAGAAAAGAGTCCACCGCAGCCATTGAAGCGTCACGGGGCGAGCGCGAGCGTGCAGAAGTGAGGCTCATCGCTGAAGTGGAGAGCTTGAAAGGAAGGATCAGTTCTCTGAAAGAAGAGCGAAACCGAATTGAAAAGCTGCGACAAGGAGCAGATTCAAAGTGCTCAGTCTACTCGCTGCAAATTCAGCAACTGACTCGAGATCTCGCAGAAGTGAAGGAGGTTCTTGTGGAGCGCGAGCATGCATGCGAGGATGCTGACCGGAAAATCTCGGAGCTCAGTGCCCAACTCACGATTGCTCTCTCTAAGCAGCAACAGTTCTATCGCCAGGAGCGCGAGATGAGAACATCCGTCGAAAGACTGACCATCGACAAAACGAGGATGGAGCGGGAAGTCACGGTACGTCGAACATTGTGTACTCTGTTTTACGCGGTTGATAACTGTTTCTTCAGTATGATTAAAACTGATGAGACCTTGTTCTTCGCAGCTATGCCGAAAGAAGTTAGATGAGTATCGAGGAGGAGTTTACATGTCCCTTTCTCACTCGCACAGCCAGAGTCGGGTCGATCCGAGTGATCGCAGACCCTTGTTGTCGGATTCGCACACGCGCCACTCCGTCTACGACCCTGTCGAGAAGCCGACGCCACAAACTGAAATTCTCTATCAAGTGCCATCGTAAAAGCAACCGAATACAGCAAAACCTCCGCATAACAGGGCATCTTGATATGTCGGATATTGCGTTGTCGTATTTCTCTACCAAGTGAGTAAGTACGAGCACTACTTTGAAAAGCAGAGACTTGAGTTTGTTCCTCCGAACCCAAACGAGTTTGTGAGCACAGCGCGAAGCTCCTTCTCTTGCGGCTGGTTCGGAACGTAGTTGAGCATGAACTCTTCAGTCGTTTCGTTCAGGTTGAGCGTTGGTGGCATCACATTCTGTGCAGCACATGCCGTCAATTAAAGCATGTTAGTCAAGAAATTAGAAATGCCAAGACGAAAGAGATACAAACAATTGCAGATACGAACATGGTGGAGAGCTTTGATGGCGAAGATGGCTTCGACAGCACCTGCTGCACCGAGCAAATGACCAATTGCGCCCTATTATTGGGTCAAGAGAATAAAGACACAAGAATTCGGTTGGTGAGCATTAACATCGGAGCCATAGCACAGGTGACGGCATGAGCGAGGGCCTGGGTTTTGCGTTCGTACCTTTGTCGACGAGAATCCGAGATTTTGCGCGTGTTCGCCAAAGAGTTCCTTCACAGCTGCATTTTCAGCCCGATCGCCAAGTGGCGTCGACGTCGCGTGCGCGTTAATGTAGCCGATATCTGAGAGCGCGAGTCCCGATTGAGCAATCGCAGCTCTCATTGCTCTGTAAGTACCATTTGGTGACACAAGCAGCTATCGTGAGAACCTTGTAAATCTACCAGCCACATTGATGCGCACTTACCGTCTCGCACCGTCGCCATTCTCGGTTGGCGCAGTCATATGGTGGCTGTCTCCACTCAGTCCGTAGCCACGCACCTCCGCGTAAATGCGAGCGCCGCGCTTTTTCGCGTGCTCGTACTCTTCCAAGACGACCACGCCCGCGCCTTCGCCCATGACGAATCCATCACGTTGCGAGTCGAAAGGACGAGACGCCTCGGCTGGACGGTCATTGAACTTTTTGCCATAGGAGAGCAAATGATGAATGAGTGAGTTTGTAGTGAATGAATACATGCTGAGTCATGACGAGGGTATGTGCTTGTTACCTTGGTCGACAACGCCTGCGATCTTAGGAAGCCGCAAATGGAGATCTCATTGATCGAGGACTCGGTGCCGCCAGCGACCATGACATCAGCGTCCCCGTGGCGGATGAAGCGGAACGCGTCACCAATGCTGTGGCTCCCAGTGGCGCACGCGGTCACGCACGAGTGGTTGGGTCCCTGTAATGCAATAATCGCATAAGAGAGCGCAACATTTTAGCCTTTGCTTTCAGTACGGAGGCTATACAGAAGAGAGGCGATGAACTGACCTTGAGTCCATGCTCGATACTGATGTGCCCTGCTGCCAAGTTGATCAGGATGCGGGGGATGAAAAATGGAGACACACGACGGTATTTCTACATAGTATATACAACAAACAATACGACCATGAGTCCATGACATGTTAACGCTCACGGCGTATCGACACGACAGCAGATAATATGCGTGTTGGGTACCTTTTCAACAATCAGTTGGCCCACGTCGACAATTTCCTGAATGTTCCCAATTCCAGCCCCAACACAAACGCCCTATTCATTATGTATTCACAATGACAACATGGCAGCATAAGATATTAGGTATAGTCTATGCAGTGCCTTTATACGCATGAAAGAGAAACTCACCGCTCGCTCGCGCTCTTCGTCCGACTTTGGCGTCCAGCCAGAGTCCAAAATCGCTTCCTTTGCTGCAAAAGCATCAACCAGAAGAAGTGTAAGCGCTCATACGAAATCACTAGCTCAATAGCCATCTGCAGCAGAAAACGCTAAGAAAATCATACCCGCAGCGAGTGCAAATGCGATAAAGTCGACGTCTTGGCTGCGCAGGCTCTTGGGGTTCGCCCAGTCCTTGGCGCGAAACGCGTGCTCGCCGTCTCCACGTGGCACTTGACCTGCGATCGTGCACGCGAGTCCCTCGGTATCGAACTTGTCGATAGTCTGTGCATCACAAAACGCCACGTACACAGATGCAAAGTGGTAGTGAGTACATATACAATAGACAGCGTAGCGGATCCAATTATACTTCAATCGTGCGTATCAACAATACCTTGATGGCACTTTGAGAGCTCAAGAGCGCATCCCACGAGTGCTGCAGACCGACGCCGTACGGCGTCACAGCGCCGAGACCAGTAACGACGACGCGACGCGTCGGCGCAGGCGGCGGTGGTGCGAACGCCAGCTGCGAGAGCCCGCGCACTCCACAGCTGGAGCTACTGGTTCGAGCAAAGCGAGCGAGCATCTTGGATTGTCAAAACGAAATGAAGCAATTCGCGCCTCTAGGGTTTGCGATCATTTCTCTAGCCTAAAACCGTCTAGGGTTTGATGGGTTTAGGGTTTACACGATTTTAAAAGAGGAGATTCAACTGGTGTCTATGCCCGCATTTTGAGTGAGCAACCTGGCAAGAAAGGCAACGAAGCTCAGTCAAGATGCTCAAGCGCATTCTCGGCAGCGCTCGGCAGAACAGCGCCGAGCGCGCGCGTGAAGCGAATTTAGTGCGTTGACGATGTATTGTTGCGCATGCATCGTATCGTATCGTATCGTGCGATGGTGATTGCTAATGTAGTGCTTGTATGACGCTCGAAACACCAGGAGCTCAACGATGTACTGGCGCGAATGCGTCAATTGGGCCAGAAGTCGACGCCCGAGCAGGTTCGCGCTTGTATTTATTGCAGTGTGTGCAGATGAGTAACTACCGCTTATTGTGGATGGGATGAGACAAGCACTGATGCGCGCTTATATCTGCGTACACAGTTTGAAGCGTCTCCACTCGTCGCGCGCCTGAAGACGGGCGTGCAGTTCTGCCAACTCGCCAACATGATTTACCAGAACGCGGACGAGAACCCAAAGGAAGTACAGAAGGCGCTCTTCCTGTGGAGAAAAGCGATGGATAAGGTACGTCCTTTTGAGAGCGATTTTGCGGTGTTGTAGTGTGCCGTTTGTTTGGAACGCGCGTTGTGATTCCTCACGCTTTGTTTGTGCGTGCGTGGTTATCAGGGAAGCGAACCGGCAAAGTTCAGCTACGCAATGTGCATGAAGAAGGGCATCGGTGAGCGATGAATTGCAATAAACATTGCTTGTATGTGAACATGACTCGTATTAACGTTGGCTCACTTTGTTGACGATTGATTGCAGGCTTTCCAAGTCAGGATGTGAATGGAGCAACCAAGTATTTCCAAGAGGTACTATCTATCGACTGGGGATACAAACTCTAATCGATTTACTGATAGTCGTGTAGTCTCATTCACTTGTGTGCTGCTGCTGTGTTTGCTGGAATAGCTGGCGGAGACTGGACATGGCTGGGGCTCGTTCGCGTACGCTGATGCGCTCAGCAAAGGTGAAGGAACGCGAAAGAACGAGAAGAAGGCATTCGAGTTGTTCAAGCGCTGCGCTGAAGCCAGCATCCCACCCGCATACATGAACGTTGCCAATATGTACACGTCGGGCACCGGGGTTGCAAAGGTAAGAGAAGTGTCCGCTCTATTGAAGTATCTTGTGCAGTGGTTGACGCAGATTATCCTTTCGATGATGGCTTGTAGAATGAAAGAGAAGCGCTGAAATGGCTCCACAAGGCTGCTGATGCTGGGGACCCATCTGCAAAGTCTCGCCTCGGGGAGATCTACTATCACGGGAAGGGAGTTCCGCAGGATACCGCGAAGGCTGTCGAGTTGTACAAGGACGCTGCGGCGCGCGGCATCCAGACCGCGCAGTTCAACTTGGGGTACTTGTACTTGACTGGTGACGGTGTGCCGCGAGACGACCTTCTCGCAGAAGCGCTCTTCCGCAAAGCAGCTGACCAAGGATTCGTCATGGCGATGGTGAATCTCGCCCAAATGTATCGCACGGGGTACGGCAAAGTCCCGCAAGATGTGGAGCTGGCGAAGAAATGGCTGAAGCTGGCTGCGCCGCACGACCCAAATGCGAAGGAGATCCTGCGTGTGATTGTAGACGAAGAGAAGAAGAAGCAGAGCCAGGTATAAAGGAACTAAAACAGCAATGAACGCGGGTTGATCTTTTTGTCTCACGATGCAGAATTCGTCCGAGTATGCGGCAGTAGTCTTCCACACAGCTGCTTTGCTCCGGTATGTTGCAAGATGGGCTATCAAGAGGTACGATAGAAGTCTACCGGTTGCATCTCAACCGTCTGAGAAGTGACGTTGGTGCGTTCAATTCACCGAATGGCGAATTTTGCCGTTCGCTGTCAGCCACCAGCTTACTCACGCATTTCACCTGAGCCACTTACATTCGTATACCACAGCAGCACACAGTCACTTCGCGATCGAGCGCTTCATTCAAACCATGGCGATGTTTGAAGCGGAAGCCTGGAAAATTGCAACCGAGTGGCAGGACAAACTGAATCGACTATTCATCTTCAGCATTTCGTCATTCCAAGAACACGGCGTTGTGCGCGAGAAGGAATGGTTACGAGTCACGATCGAGCCGACGTTCACGAGCAACTTGAACGCGTACGTGGCGCTGCGTGAGACACTGGGTGTGTGGCGTGCGCTGACATGTTGTCGAGGCTTCAGCAGCAGCGAGAATCCGGGCTTTTGGGGTTGCTTGATTCAGCATCTGTGGCCGGTTCCAATAGCCCAGAACTCGCGCTTTCTTTCCGATTCAGGCATCAAGCTCAAGTGCAACTTCCAACTGACACTCGACAAAAGGACTAAGGTGGAGCAATTGAGCTAGCTGGGTGAAATCTATCGCCCCTGTTTGAGTTCAACAGCAAAGGGGTCCAAGGCGGCGAGCTTTACTCCAGCACGATGTCTCAGCTGAGTCCATTCGTCGATTCGACCCGCAAGCCACACTCGATCTCCGTGCTTCTCGAGCTAAGCTGCGCCAACAATGAGCTCGATACTGAGGATCAGCCGTACAGCGAGTACATCCACACGGTGCAGTAGTTGTTGAGCCACGTCATGACGATACCTGTAAATTTGAACGCACCGATTGATCAGCTGCCGCAGTTTCGATTGGACGAGATCTGGCTGAGTCACTTGGACATTCGCAGCTCCGCTCAACTTGGTGCTCTCAGCTCGTTGCTCAGAAGTCTCCCAGTCAACATTTCAGAGATGAAGATAAACCCTAGCGAAGCAGTGGGATCAGCGGAGTTCAGCGGCTTTATCATCGCGGCACTTCAAGTCCACGAGTTTGACTACTATTTCGCTCGCCAGCGATGTAGAACTTTTGGAAAGCTGAGATCACTGACTTTGGTTCAAGCCTACATGACCACAGACCGAGTCGTGTGCCTCTTTTCGGTACTTCCATATACAAGATCCATTACGAGTCTTCGTCTTCAGGGCGAGTTGTTAGCAGGAGGTCGATGGAAAGCGTGGGTCTTGAGTGAATACGAGTGTAGCTGGTTTGCATACGCGCTGTTGCATCCGCAGACAAGAACAACGACATGCACTTGGCGAAAACTGGACTTGTTCGAATGCAGTTTTGGGACGGAGGCAACAAGAGTGCTCAACCAGATAAAAGACGATCCTGCCGCATTGACGTCTACATCAATACTGGCAGTGTTATCAGGAGTCACTGCTGGATGCGTGACGCAACCGATGGGAAAACAAGCAACAACGGCACAGAAAGTCACAGAGCCTCGACTGGTGAAAGTGAAGCGAAGAGCAGTGGTGAAAGCGACCCCAGATCCCAAAGCAGCCGACCTCTTCCGCATCACGAGAGAAACTACTTTGGAGCTGTGCGCTCGGACAGAGAATAGAATGTGGCGCTGCATTCTCGTGCCTGGGTATGGCTTTGGGTGGCTTCATTGCAAGCACGTGAGTACAGTGGTTTCGCATGCGAATTTCAATATCAGCGACGAGCGTCAGCAGCAAGAACGACTATCGTCTTCATTGACTTCATTCCGGCAGAAAGGGTCTTTCGTGAGCTCCAAGACGTTCCTCCTGCTATCGCCAATCGGAAACGCACTGCAATCGCTAAAGCTCAGTGGTATTCAGTTGCAAGATGACGCGCTCGACTCGCTGACACGGAGGTGCCCGAATCTCAAGTCGCTGGAAGTGCAAAACACGAAGGTCCAGTTCAGTCAGGCTTCGCTCGAGCGGCTGTTTGCGCACGAGAACTCTCAACTGCGATTGCTCACGTTTTACTGGTGGCCGTGCAACTTTGCTGTATTGCTGGACATTCTCGTCAATTCGATAAAGTTTCCCGCGGTGCCGAAGCTCGAGAAGCTGTATCTCTGTGATATGGCGAGTGATTACGAAGTCAATTGGCGCGGGAACCTCTTTGATCGGCTCTTGACAGCGAACAAGACGCTTTGCCAACTGCACTTCAGTCGGCGCGTGTATCCTCAAAAGTGGATCACCTCCGGGATCACAGTACCCTCGCTCGAGGTTTTCAACGGCGAACTATTGCCGACGAAGCCCAGAGCGTTGTCCGTGCGACAGAAAGTAGGGTTCTTGAGCGTCATGCACTACTACTCGGCAAGGAACAACCCAGCGTTCACAAGGATCGACTCAGCGGTGGTATCGCTGATTTTCGTATTTGCTGCGTCGTATTGCCGGCGCGTGGTGTGCTTCACACCAGCAGCGTATCCTAGGCGCATCCGCTAGCGCTCTCAGCAATGTCCAGATCGTCACAAGAATGTTTCAAAACCAGGGTTTCAGGTATGATAGTCCCTGAATGTTGTTGATTGAAGTTTTTCATGTTGTCTTGATAATTTGTTTTTGAAGCCCCAATTCGCTTTTCCTCATGCGTACTTGGCTGATCGAGGGATGGATCGCGAGAAGTAGTCCGAGTTGTAGTTACAGTAGCTGCTGCTGCTCACGCCTAGGCTCCGGACGCCTGCACTCGCGCTCGGCTGCTTCCCGCTCCTCGTCAACATCTTCCCAGGGGATGACGGGTACGAGAGCTCGTGGTTCGAGAGGTTCTGAAAGAGCCACCGCATCTTCAGGATCTCGGGGATCGTGATGCGCGTCCTAGGGTCTTTGTCGAGCATGCGCTCGGTCAGGTGGCACAGTTGCTTGGACACGCGCCGCCACTTTGGGCTCGCAAAGCTCACGTCGCCCTGCATGTTCTTGACCATGATCTGGTACAGATCCGTGCCCAGAAACGGAATCTCGCCCACGATCATGTGATAGAGCACGACGCCGACACCGTACACATCGGCTTCGGGTCCGTACTTGCCTTCAAACCGCTCCGGCGCCATGTACCCGAACGTACCCATGGCTTTCTGCTGTCGCTCTTTTTCATCCTCCCCGTCGTCGTCGTCAGCATCGCCATTAACATTGTCTTTGTCGTGGCTCCACCGTCGCATCCTCTTCTTCAGCGTGCTGCTGCCAAAGTCCATGAGCTTCAAGTTCGTGAACGCGCGTGGCGAGTCGGAGTCAAAGAGGATGTTGCCGGCTTTCACGTCGAGATGCAGGATGTCGTGCTGGTGCAGCGAGTAGAGCGCGCAGCAAAGTGACGAAATGACGCTCTTGGCGACTTTCTCGTGTAGCGACCCAACGTCGCGGATTCGATCCGCGAGCGAGCCGCCACTATAGTACTTCATCACGATCGTCACCGAGTTGTCCCGGTTGTTCTCGTACATGTACAGGTACCGCGCCAGATACGGCTGGAGCCCTTCGATCGCGAGCGCGCGCTCCGTGATCTGGATCTCGTTCCAGCACTTGGCTTTGCTCACACGCTTGAGCGCGTACCGCCGACATCTTTGGCTCCCACCTCGTGAATTGATGCGTCGTGATGAAGACCCGGCACTGGAGCTGGAGGTCGAGAGCTGGGCTCTCGCATTGTTGGCCTTTTCGTCTTGTACTACTTTGGTTGGTGTTGGTTGTCCGCGTCCGCGTCCGCTATTGAACTCCTCGACTTGCTCGAGGTCTTGACACCGATACACGACCGAGTTGTTGCTCTTGGCGATGCTCTCAAAGTCCGTGAGGTTCTGTAGGAACGCGCCGAGTTCGATCCACATCTTGACGAGCTCGTACATGCGCTTGCGTTGCGCGCTGGACTCAAAGCTGAGCGCCCACGTGTCGTTCTTGCGCACGCGCGAGCTCGTCACGACCATGCATTTCTCGCCCGCGACCTGCACGGTCGTGTCTTCACCAAGGATCATCACCTTGAGCGGATTGTCGTCCAGCACGACGCCCGTGCCCACCTGTCGGTAGACCGCGAGGATCGGCGACTTGGAACCGCGGAGCACGACCCACCGCGACTTGGAGAGCCACACGGGCATCATGCGCTGCACCTGCACACGCGCGCAGGCGATGAACTCGTTTGGGATGACCCCGAACGGCCGCTTCTTGCCTGATGCAGAGGTGATTGTGGTACAGTCATTGATAGAGGAGGAGCTGCTGCTGGCGACCGTCACCCCTCGTGGCCGACGCAACGGCATCGTATTGCTGCGGTTGACGGATGTAATGAGCTATTAACGCAGACTTAACGCTTTTTCTCTAGAAGCAGAAAACGAGCGCGAAGCGTTGAGCTAATGGGCTGAGTGATACAAGCGAAATGGCGATGCGAATAGCCAAGCAACGCGCTGAGAAGGCGGTGGGTTTCGCTCCTCTTCAGAGAGCCATTTTTGCTTCAAAAGGGCTCTGAATCCCCCTAGCCAAACAGACTGGAAGATATCGGATACTGGATTGAGGCAGCAGCAGGCGCGGAACTTTAACATAACAGCATCTCTCGTTCGACTGGGTTTGCTTTCTTTGGAAGGTTTTCCACAATAGAATCCCCAAGTAAAATGTGTTGGTGTCACACAAGAGCGACTGGTTGAAGGGCAAAATGGGTACAGTTTACAATGGGTGGAGATGGGCTCTGTTTGCAATGCTGGACTCACTCAACCTGACTCTTCCAACATAAAGTCGAAGAAAATGTATCTGCCGACGTTTTCAATTGGACGAGGAGAAAGGAGTGGGTCAAGCGCGTCGCTGGCGTGTTTGTGATGCTGTTGCCATTCTCATTTTTATCTCTTTTGGAGCACATATACTGGAAGACAGCCTCGCGTGAGATCCTTCTGATCTCTGGATCATTCATGCATGTGATTCACGTGAGGCTGTCTTATCGCTGGGCTTTCGTTCGTGTCTTCAAAGTCCGAAAGGAGTCGAGTCGATTACTACCACGAAAGGATAGGCAGATGAACGAACTCGCTTGGCCAGGACCACGCTCCGCCAGATACCACACGGAAAGTACTCGAGTCTGGAGTCACCTCTCTCCATGGAAACAAATCTCTCGCCAGAGAGGTCTGATCACACGCAGCTCCAAATGTCAACCTCTAGCACAAACTTGATGATGTCATGGCTACCCGTGGCACCAGCAAAAAAGTGTGGCCGTTAGAGGGGGGGGTCACTTGGTCAAAAAGCAGACGCAATGCTGTCGGATATGGGAAACAATCAAGAGCACGATCGAGAGTCACGGGCAACAGCGCTGGTTGGCGATTTGCAACATCTATCAATCTATCGTCAATGTGGTCCTTCATAGCACCTTTTTTCCTTTTTGCGCAGTATGATGGAACACGAGAGCCGAATGCGCGTATGTCGATGGAGGTGGATATGATGTACTACTAACATTTTAGTAGTACTGAAATGCTGGAACCGGAGGCACGATCGTGGTATCCCATCGGCAAAAGTAGCCCTTCCAGAGTCTGCAGACACACACCACAATGACCAACGAATTGAGTAAGGCATAATGTTCACACAGTGACAAAACAATCCAACAGATTAGAGACCCAGACAGTTACAAACGTACTTGATGTTCTTCGACAGCGTGCTGGGTGTGAGCAGCAGGATCTTCTCGCTCGGCGCGAAGAGCTGGTTCGTGAATAGGTCGCTGTTGCTGTTGAGCTCGCTCCAGATCGAAAACACGCGGTGCTTGGCAAAGATCTCTTTTCTAGTATCATGACAAGCAGCACAAAGTTCTTGTTAGTATCAACCACGCAACATCCATTCTCATTTTCGCAAGCCATTGTTCCCTTTGCAAAAAGCCCACTCACCGCTGCCGCTCGCAGTCAAACATGAATGTCCCGTATTTGCATGAGAAGAGGTGATCCGCGAGGGTGATCAGAAACTTCTCGTTGAACTCACACTCGGACGGGAACTGCCGGATGAACTGCCACACACAGTCGAGCCACATGAGGAACACCGGTGCGCGCTGGTCGTTCGTCGCATCGCTGCGCGCGTGGCCACATCTTGAACCAAACTGGTGCCCAAAGCTGCACCACTCCTTCTCGATCAGGCACTGAAAGCCGCGCAGTGTGCGATAGTACGGGTCGAGCATCATCTCGGCTAGTGACACCATCTGCGCTGTGCGGTCCCAGCCGTCACTGCAGTGCGTCAGCACTGACACGCCATTGTGGATCGAGTGAGCGAGCTCCGAGGATGCTTTGAGCACCAAGCGCACATGGCGCAGCCAGCCGGAGCTCTCGATCTTGCTGTAGAAGCTCGAAGAGTCCTCGTTCGCACCTTTGCGAGGCTCAAAGACGCTCGTCAAGCTCTGAAAACTCTGTCGGATCGCGTGGATGTTGTCAATGTTCATGAAGATCAGCTTCCCTCCACGGTAGTTGCTGATGATCTCCGTACCTTTGCCCATCGCTTTGTTGCCCACTGCAGCGAGTTGTCCTCGTGCATCCATGATCACATAGCGCCCGTACGAGCGGTCATCGTTGCTCCCGCTAACACAAAGCAGTCGAACAAGCAGCTCGTCATCCATGCTTCGTGCGGATTTCAGTCCCACCAGCGGTTGACTCGACCGACTGATCGTCGCGCCATTGCCGCGATGAATCCAGGACACCACAGGCAGACGCGCGTGCGACCGAAACGCTGCAGCAGCTTTGATGCGCACATCCGACATCGCTGACGGCACGATGAGATGCTGAGGGTACGTATCACAGAGATCGTAGCGTGGAGACTGGTCGATGCAGCGCAACCGGTCGGGGAAATCCAACAACCCGATGCGCTGGTACTCGCGTCGAATATCAAACGGGACTTCCTCGGAGGGGGCGATCGTCGGCGAGTACGCAAAGCAAAACGCGTCCAGCAAACTCACGGGGAACGCCAAACAGCTCAGACATTTGTACAACTTGCTGTACTCCGAGTGGTTCGAGAACGAGAGGCGCACCACCTGGGTGTCTTTGCAGCGGATCACCACTTTGTACGTGTCGTCACTCGTAAATCCAAGCACCGCCTGCGCGTGATCCATCGCTGTACCTGAGAGCGAGCCACCATTGTCCATGCCATCGACTGAGGAGATCGAGAGCACGGGGATCTGCCAGTCAATGTCGCCCTTGCCGAGCAGTCGTGTGAAAAAACACCGGTAGTTTGTAATGTACAGCTTGCCGCTGAGGTAGTGTGACAGGCAGGAGCCATCGTGCGAGAGCACAAAGCTCTGGATGCTGGTTTCCACATGCGCGTAACATAGCTCGCCTGGGAGGAAATGAGCAGAGGTATCGACTGCACCAACTCTCTCAGGCGTGAGGTGTCCCCCCTGTGATAGCAGCGCTTCGCCATCAGCAGCAAACCCTTCTAGCGCAGAACTAATCGTCGCCGCGTGAAAGAAACCCATGTACATCGGTCGTCCAATGAGTTGGATGTGGCGCTTCACTTCCTCGGTCGTGACCCCGACGATCGGCACACCGTTGATCGAGTGCAGGATATCGTTGACTACGACTTTCCCACTTGCCTGGGCTTGCCCGACGCCAAGTCCACTGCGAGCTTGAGGGTCGTCGACAAACGCTTTCACAGCAAGACGATCTTCAAACGGAGCTTTTGCTGCTGTGAGTATGATCCCCAGCGAGCCTGCTTGGAACTCCACGATATCGATACCCTCAGGTCCTTCGCGGTATCCCAACATCGGATTGCGTAGTACCTGGGCGAACCGAATCAGTTCCTTTGCACTTTCCTGTCCATTCTTAGCACTAGAGCTGTCCTCTGAAGGTGCAGTCTGCATGAGCAAACGCCAGCAGCCAGTGTTGTCTGTGGACCGCAGCTGCTTGGACATCGTGAGCAGTTTCGCGACGCACAAGTACCGGAGTAGTGGCAAACCGATCCACCGCGAATCATCAGCATTACCATCAGCACTGTTAACAAGACTGGGGAGGTCGTGTAGATAGTCTTCTTCTTTCGAGACGTGCGGGAAATTGATATCCGGACGCTCGTGATCCTGGATCATCGCGTCCCAAACCTGCAGCAGCTCGTCAAATTCAAACTCGCGCGCCAGCAACAGTCGGATCCAGCGAAGACAGTACGTCTCGGGCACAATCTCGAGGTTCTGCAGGTGGTAGTAGAGCTGCGGATCTTTCTGCTGCAGCAACTCGTACTGGATGTTGCCGCAAATGCGATTCAGAGGTGGCTGCTGTTTCTTCTTTTTGCCGTTCCCAGAAGCCGAAGAGTAAGACGAAATCGGCATCGAGCTGTCTCCAAAGAGTGTGTTGTTCGGGTCGTCGTTCTCCTTGAGCGAGAAATTGCCAAACAGCCGCGGCTCGCCGCCATGATACGAACTTGACGATCTAGTCGCGTGGTTTGTGTCTTCATCACCGCCATCATGATCCCCATTCTCTTCTCCTCTTGGCGGCGTCTGCGCGATCTCATAGAACGGCTTGAGGTACAGCATGATCGCTTCAAACACAAGGAACGCATCGGCTTCGGCAAACTCTGGGAGTTGGTAGGTTGGATCATTCTTATTGGCGCCTTCTTTCGAAAACGGGTTGGACGAGTCGTTATCAGCATTCTCAGCAGCATCACCGCCACCACACTTGACTAGAAACGCATAGAGCACCACAGCCGCGACGTCATGCATCCCCTGTCGATACGAGACGTCGGGGTGCAGTTTACACCACACGAACAGCACGTGGCGCAGGATCCCGCGGTACTCTTCGTTCTGAAAGAGCGTCTCGTTACCCGCAGGGTACAGTCGCTCCAGGTCCGTGTTGATCTCATACAGGAGCGTCTCGTCACTGAAGAACTGCGCCCATCCTGCTGAATGTGGAGGCGAGCTGGCTTTCTGGTCTTCTCCATGAGCCGCACCTCCTTGCTCTTTGGGAGCTTCGTCCGACGTGTCGTCATCATCACCGTCTTCTTCATCGCCGCTATCCCAACTGATCGACCCACGCACAACGCTCGGCACAGACCGCACTACGGGCATCTGATGTTGCTGCTGACTCCCGCCGTCTTGCTGCTGCTGTTGTTCTTGATGTTCCATGAACGCCGTGAGTGGGTCAGAGTTGCCCACCACCGCGTCCATCTTGAACACGAGCTTCTCCTTCAGGAACGCGTACCGCGCGCGGTCGAACGTGACGCCATCGCGCTGGATACAGATGCCGAACGCGTTCGCCCACTGCTCGCCGTAGCTGAGCGGTGGTGCTGCAGTAGGCGATGGCGCAGATGACGGCGCGGGATGTGCAGCTTCCAGTGGCGGCTCCATTTCCATCCTTTTCCTCGTCGCTGCGTGCTTCAATGTGGGTGCGGGCTTGCTTGATCGATCGATCTTTTCTCTCACACAAAAATGTGGACAAAAATTGTAAGCTTTACTAGCTGAGGTAAAAACTGTTTTCGCGCACATGCCAAAACACAATCATGTTTTAGTAATTCGTTTTTTGAGAGCTTTGAGCTTTCAAATAGTAATTACGAGCCAAACATGCGAAAATTCAATAGGCTTGGCGTTTATTACGAGTCGTCTAAAAAAAATGCTTTTCTCACTTGTCGGAAGATTCGCTTGGTTTCTGCTCCTACTCTCGTTAAAGTGTTGTTAATCATGTCAACGACTGTGACTGTGACTTTCCACAACTTGATCAGCTCTAAAATGTACTTTTGATGAAGAGGGGGAGGGGTTTGCTCAAACGCCAGACAGTCGCACTTTACCGAACCTTTCGAGTACGCTGTAGTTCAACAACAGCAACTTGCGCAACTTGCTGTTTTGTTTTGGGCGATGAGTGGAAAAATGATGTCATTTCGCAACTGGACGCCATGAGCGCAAAGCAGCAGCAGAGAGCCAACACCACAGCAGCAGCAGTCACCAGCGGAGGCGGCGAGTCGGCGCTGCCGCTCTACGCCACGAAGCAAAAGAATGCATCTGCTGGTACAAATGGTGCAACAAATGGACGTGGCGACGCGACGGGACCGTACGTGGACGCCGGCGTATACCGCTACGAGCGCGATCGCAAGAGCCACGAGTTCTTCTCGCCTGGTCCGCATAGGTACGATTGTCGAAAAGATTTTCTGCTCATGGAAGAATACGAGTGTGTTGCTAATGTTTCTGTTGATGTTTGTGTGTGTCTGTACAGTACGGAGCGCACTGTGAAGGCGCCGTCCGCGATTTTCAACTTGGCGTCGACGATCATCGGCGGAGGCATCCTGTCACTGCCGTACGCGTTTGAGAAGTGTGGACTCGTGCTCGCGTTCGTGTTCATGATCGTGTCTGCGGTGGCGTCGAATTTCAGCCTGTACGTTATTGTGAGCTGCAGTCGGCGCGGCGGCGCGACGACTTACGAGGAGATCGTGCGCAAGGCGCTTGGACCGAAAGCCGGTTTGATCACTGTGACACTCCTGGTGCTGCTGACATTCCTCACGATGGTCGCATACGTGATCCTTATGAAAGATCTCGTGAGCTCGCTGGGCGAGCAATTCCTGTTTGCACGAGCGATCAGTGCCACGGAGCAGAACATGCTCACGATCGTGTGCATCGCGCTCGTGTCGCCGGTGCTCTTCGCGAAATCGATGGACGCGCTGCGCTACACGTCAATCTTCAGTTTGTGCGCCGTGTTCTTGCTGGCGATTGCGGTTGCGATCCGCTCCGTGCAGTCTCTGCAGGCACCAGACGAGAACGTCGCGGTCATGAATGTGGAGCCAGTGTCGATCAAGCTGTTTCCATCGGACTGGAGAGATCCAGTATTTGCGTTCCCGATCATCAGCATCTCTTTCTTATGTCACTTCAACGTGCTACCAGTGTACCGCGAACTGCACAAGCCGACCCGCCATCGTCTGAAGAAGATCGTTTCTGCGACGATGTTCTCCACCTGGGCGTTCTACATGGTGGTTGCGACGATGGGTTATTTGTTTGCGTACCGTCTCCCCGGTGGTGTAAAGGATGACATCCTGAATAACTTCAGCATCAACGACTCGCTGATTAACGTTGGCAGACTGGGACTTCTCGTGACGATTATGATGAACCTGCCGCTGATCATGCAGCCGTGCCGCATGAACACGATCCGCCTGGGGAAATACGTCAGCGGCTTCATCAAGACGTACAAGTCCAGATCCTCGAATGGCGAAGACATTGCGCTGTTGACGACTCCAACGGCGATGCATGAAGAAGTAACACCAGCTGTTCGTAACCAGAACGTGTTCCACGTCGCGCTCACGATTGCGATCATTTGCGGCGTCGTCGCGCTTGCGCTGGTGCTCCCCGGTGTCGCGGTCGTGTGGAACATGGTCGGGTCGACGGTGGGCATCCTCATCTCGTACGTACTGCCTTGCGTCTCGTATATCATCATCCGCAAGAATCGAGTGAACACAGACAAGCGCAAGATGACAGCGTGGTGCATCCTCGTGGTCGGCTCGATCATGTGCGTCGCATGCACGCTGCAGGCATTCAAGCTAGTGTGAGTGCGAAATGGGAAGAGGATGATCCAAATTTGAAGTACGATTAACTACAAGGAGAATAAACTACGACGACGATAATTAATCAACTACAGATAGGCAACTAGCAAATTTAAGATAGGACTCTGTGCGTATTCCGTTAGCTACCCGATACCGGTAATAAAGTGCGAGCAGCTACTTTCAAATGCTGCAGGTGTTATTGTAGCTCGTTACATGCACCACAATGCAATAGCTCCGCTTCTTCGAGCAAGTCTGCACAGAAACGAGCCCAGAGCCCCCACGCACGCACGCTCGACTGGCGAGAGAGAAAGGTCGGCTACCAGCCACAAAATCCGCATAGGCATGGACACCAGATTCCAATTCCGCTCCATTGCCCCGCAACCTGTCTCGTCAATGGAGTGGTGGTAATGGTGGCGTTCACGAACAGCTAACGTGGTGCTCTCATACCGTAAGGTATGCGCAGTTCCGTATCCATAGGAACAGTAGCATCCACATGGGTCTGTCGATGAATGTGCTTTGTGCCGCATCCCCAAATGACGGACGCCTCGTCAGCCAATTGTATCCATTGGAAGGTCCCTCCTGCCAAAAGATTTGTTTGCGCATTTACCGTACTTAATCGGATGATTGGTGTAAAATCGCATTTAAGTCTCATTCTCTGGTTCTCAGTAATATTACTGTATTCGAATCGAATACTGGCTCCTACCCGAGCCTACAGTGGAGACCCGAATACTGGCCTCAACTGAACCCAGTTCAACATTCAAAATGAGCGTGATGATGTGCAGCCATTTGGCAGAGAAGAAAAGAACGCACAGCACGCGACAAGAGCTACAGGAGCTTTATGAGCCATATCCTATAACAACGCCTCACGAGCAAGAGAACAAGCTAGCACTATGACCAACAAGCAAGCAGCGCCACCCGCGTCGTTCTCTACACTGCTGACAGTCGACCCACCGGCGTCCACGGCACCAACGTCTGCGAACGCGCCGCTCTCCACGGGACCGTACGTGGACACAGGTGTGTACCGCTACGAGCGCAACCGCAAGAGCCACGAGTTCTTCTCTCCCGGACCGCACAGGTAACGAAACGCAGTGAGAAAATGGTGATTTACCTTGTGCATTTGCTAATGAGGATCTTGACTCTGTGAATTTTTGCATGCGTGTTGCAGCAAGGAGCGCACGGCGACGGCGCCGTCCGCGGTGTTCAATCTCGTGTCGACGATCATCGGCGGAGGCATCCTGTCACTGCCGTACGCGTTCGACAAGTGCGGACTCGTGCTCGGATTCCTGTTCATGGTGATTTCTGCCGCTGCATCGAATTTCAGCTTGTACGTGATCGTGAGCTGCAGCAGAAGAGGTGGCGCGACAACGTATGAAGAAGTGGTGCGCAAGGCGCTGGGACCGAAAGCTGGGTTGGTCGCTGTGACGCTGCTCGTAATGCTGACGTTCCTCACGATGGTCGCGTACGTGATCTTGATCAAAGACCTCGTCGGATCACTCGGTGAGCAGTTTCTGTTTGCGCGCGCTGTCACGGTCGTCGAGAAGAACGTGCTTACGATCATCTGCATCGCGCTCGTGTCGCCCGTGCTCTTTGCGAAATCGATGGACGCGTTGCGCTTCACGTCGATCTTCAGCCTCGTGTCTGTCCTCGTGCTTGCGATTGCGATCACGATTCGCGCAGTCTACTCGATTGAGAATAATGATCCTGTCGATACATTGAGACTGGAGCCGATCGAGATCAAACTCTTCCCTTCAGACTGGAGAGACCCTGTGTACGCATTCCCGATCATCAGCGTGTCTTTCCTGTGCCACTTCAACGTGCTGCCAGTGTACCGCGAGCTGCACAAGCCCACTCGTCAGCGCTTGAAGAAGATCGTGTCTGCGACGATGGTATCCACATGGATCTTCTATATGATTGTCGGCACCATGGGGTACCTGTTTGCGTACCAGCTCCCTGGTGGCGTGAAGGACGACATCCTCAACAACTTTGACGGCAGCGACGCACTCGTGAACATCGGACGACTCGGGCTTCTCGTGACGATCATGCTGAGCATGCCGCTCATCATGCAACCGTGTCGCTTGAACATCCTTCGCCTCGCAAATTACGTGCGCGGGTTTGCCAAGTCGTACACGTCCACGTCGTTGAATGGCGAGGACATTCGGCTGTTGACGACACCGACCGCCGCAGCGACACCGCGCGACGCTGTGAGAAGAGGCTCGCGAGCTTCGCGTACTGCAAAAGACGCACTCCACGTTGCGCTCACGGTGGTGCTCACCAGTGGTGCTGTCGCGCTTGCGCTCGTGCTCCCAGGTGTCGCGGTCGTGTGGAACATGATGGGTTCGACCGTGGGCATCCTCATCTCGTACGTGCTGCCGTGCATCTCGTACGTCGCGATCCGCAAGAAAAAGCCCACGTCGGACCCGCGCAAGCTCATGGCCTGGGGGATCTTCCTCGCGAGTTCCGTCATGTGCGTCGCGTGCACGTTCCAAGCGTTCGCATCTCTAATGTGATCTGATCGTGCTCTTGTGCTGCCGTCAGCAAAAATGCTGCTGCTGCGTTTTTTGGCGAGGCACCCAACGGTGTTATCTCTCTATTTGCATATTTTAGCGGCATACAATTGTAAAGGTGTTTGTAAATACAAAGAACCTGAGTTCTGGTTTCCATAGTTTGTTTGTATGTTTCTGGTTTTGAATAAGAACCCGCGACTGGACAGCAGCATGCGATTACTGAGGTTGCGCGGCTGGACTCACGAGTCTCGGGTAGAAAATGGATGGATCAACCAACAATCGAAACATGCGTGATTGAAGTGGCACACTCCCGCATTTCCCAACAGAAGCGACATCCCACGACAAGGCAACACAGAGAAAGCAAGCCGACACACCGCCGGCCATCAGACGACCGAACGTGCGTGCAGTGTTCCTCTCTTTTCTTCTTCCACACGCGTCCCGCCCCCAGAAGAGCAGTACGAGGACGCGCACCAGGCATCAGAAAGCGGATCGAGCGACCACAGAAGCGTCGCCACCAGCACCTTTCTTTCCATCATTCCGCGTGTGATCTTCCGACCCCCTTTCCCAGCCAATTCAACTTCAGCACACGGCCGATCAATCAGTCACGAAGGTCATTCATTTAAAGGCAGATAATCGCGCGTCCATTATCACATTTTCAACCAAGAAAGAAAGATCGCGATCTCACTGCAGATATCGCTTGAACGAATTGCTAGTTGGTATAGTCCGAAATGGTGGCGCGTGTGGTGACGGGCAATGAGATGTGGTCAGCGGCGGGCGAGTCATCTCGCAGCGGCGGACAGCAGACGGCAGAGCGTGACGACGGCGCATTAGTGAAGAAGACAGCCAAGAAGAGTATGACGAAGAGCAAGAACAAGAGTGACGCTGTAGTATCGACATCGAGTGGACTCTTCCACACCGTGACCGCGTCGACGCCACGAGCCAAGCGGATGGCGCGCGTGTATCCACACAGCAACGCCACGGCGGCGCTTCAAGTCCGCCAGTTCCAAGCGGCTCCATCACGAGCCACTGCTGGTGCTGCTAGTGGTAGTGGTGGTGGGAGCCGTATGAACGGGCTTCCACCACCGCAGCGTCGACCGCAACAGGACGCAGGTGATGACGGAAATCAGGACGAAGGCACTGAAGCGATGGCGACGTGGTGTGCGACGAAAGGCCCAAGACGCGCGAGCTACCAGGTCGATGACAACAGCGACTGTGAAAGCGAGATGTCGTTGCCTTTCATGCCGACGCGCATCACGCGACAGCTCAGCAACAGCAGCAGTATCAGCTTCAACAGTTCAAACTGCTATCAGAACAGATCAAGCGAGTTCTGTTTTGATGATGACGATGATGCCAGTGGCTCTGTGACGCTGACAGAATATCAAGACGCAACAACAGGACTAAGCACTACGAGCCACGTCCAAGAAGATATTCTGTCACGGATCGCGACATTGAAAGCGCTGTGCGATCAGGGCTTCATCTCAAGCGACGAGTACGAGCGCCGCAAGTGCACGATCGTCGACGAGCTCACGTTCCCAGTGTACTCATCAGCGAACGACGAGAACGGCGGTGAAGAAGATGACGACTATGAAGACTATGGAGACGACTATGAGCAAGACCAGGGGACGCTGCTAGCGACGCAGTTTCTAACCGCGACGCAGCCGGGCCGGATCTCCTTTGGTCACCCTGCTGAGGGACTCCCGCTCATTGTGCCACACGCTCCGAACTTCCAAGACATCAAGCCTGAGCTCGCAACAAAGCACGTGTTTGACTACGTGACGCGACAGTGGAGCAGCTCGCAAGTGCAGATCGCACTCGATGAGACGCCGTTCAGCAAAGGAAGTCTGCGCGTAGTGTATCACCTGCTCGACCTCACGAGGGATGATGAAGATGACAAGGAGAACCAAAACCAGCCTCTTAGTAAAAGACGACAGCAGAAGACAAGAAGGAAAAACTACGTGGCAAAGGTGGCGATCGACCCGGATGAAGACCCACAGACGTATTTTCGCGACACGGAGCTGCAGGCGCATTGCGCGCACTACGCGCAGATGTACAACTCATACAACCCGCCGAAGCGCGTCGAGTTCATTGAAGCCTGGGTGCTCGAACTCACAGAACGGTAAGGCTAGGTGGGATCCATTATGACTTCGTATGATGGATTGAGTATTGACTGATCTCTGTTATTGCTATCATTCATGTAGCAATGGCGCCCTGTGTGCCGTGGAGCCGTACATCCCGGGCGAGTACCGCAAGCACAACAACAACTTTGGCTCGGTGAGCGACGACGAGCGCAACACGCCACAGTCGTTCTCGCATTTCACGTACGAGGCGTCGAACCACAAGCTCCTCGCTGTGGACATCCAGGGTGTGGGCGACATGTACACGGACCCGCAGATCCACACGCTCAACGGAAACGACTTTGGCAAGGGCAATCTAGGCGTGCTGGGCTTCCAGAAATTTCTCTCATCGCACCGCTGCAACTCGATCTGCCGGTACCTCAAGCTCCCGTCCGTAAACCCAAAGGTGAGCAAAGAGCTGATTTCAACATTGTGACTCTATTTTATGGACTTGGAACTAAACGGCTCTGTTGTGCTGAATGATAGGATCGCCATGCAGACTCGGGTACACTGCCGATCCAGGAGCTCATGAATCGAGACCGCGTGCGTCCGATGCAGTTCGACTCGAAGCACTACTACGAGAACGCGCCGATGCTGCAGAAGTACATCACACAGTGCAGAGAGCTGGAAGACAAGAACGGCGCGACAGCATCAGTACAAGGCGGAAAAGCAAAAGATCAGAGGAGCAAGGTTCAGAACAGTCAGCACGGGCTCTTGCTGCGCGTTCTCTCGAGGCTCTTTTGCTGTGGAGGGCAGTGAGCTCGTGCATGTTATTCCATGGTTTGCGTATGAATGAGTATAGTAAGGGTGTGGTATGCGTATGAATATTTTTATGAGAGTGCTTGACTATGACAAAGACGAAGTGACTCAACTGACATAATTTCATAAGCAACATGCAGAGTTATTACCAAGCCAAATTATCAAACGAGGCTCTCGACCAGCGCATAGAGCGAGTCTGCGAACGTCTCGAGTGAAAACAGTTCCCGCGCGCGCTGCTTGCCCTTGGCACCAATCTCCGCCACGCGCTCGCTGTTCTTCTCCCCACAGACTTTCGCCATCGCCTCCGCGAACGCGTCGTCCGAGCTCTCGCAGAGAAATCCAGTCTCACCGTCGAGAACAGACTCGAGCGGCCCACCGCTATTGACTGCGATCACGGGCGTGCCGCACGTCATCGCCTCAACGGGGACGATCCCGAAGTGCTCCTTGCTGGGCGTGTAGAGAATCGCCTGTGCCGTCGCCAGCAGCTCCTTCTTCATGTGGTCCGACACGGACGTGCGGAATTCGACGTGGTCCTTGAGCGAAAACTTGGCCACTTCGACCTCGAGCTCCTTCAGGTGCTCAATGTTCTCACTGTTGTTCGGATCGTACCCACCGGCGATGATGAGCTTGACGCTCGCAAACTCATCGGCGGAAACTAGTTTCTGGAGCTTGGCGAGCGCATGGATCGCGAGTGCGACGTTCTTCTTACGCTCAAAGCGGTTGAGCGAGACAAAGAGCGTCGGGTTGCGTGGTGCGGAGGGTTGGAACGACTCAAAGACACTCACATCCACCGGTGGGTACAGGATCCCCAGCTCCTGCTTCTTCACGCGCGGGAACGTCTCTTCAAACACCGAGCGCGTGAACTTGCTGTTGACGACCACGAGGTCCGATGCCGCTACAATACGCAACAAATGTTAGGTTAGGACTGACATGAGCTGCAAAACAACATGAATTCAGTGATGGTCAATAAACGCACCCGTGGTGATCTCTTCGAGAAAGTCGAGCGGCCAGCGGTACAATCGCTTCAGCAGCGAGCCCGACTTGATGCTCAGCAGCATGTCCGGGTAATGGCCGTAGAACAGCACGGGTTTGCCGAAGTAGCGCAAGATCGGGATGGAGATTGACACCTGGTCGACAAAGAACGCGTCCAGCTCACTCGAGTACAGAAAGCCGATCGCGAGCGTCACGTACAGCACGCGCACCCACGCACACGCCGCGTACAGCTTGCCGAAGATCGTCTTTGGCAGCCAATCGCCGTACACCTTGATGCACTTTGCGAGCGGCCCATTACCGCGCGTTTCCTCAAAGCAGTGCGAGACGTCGTGGTGCGCCGTGAACATCGTCACCTGCACGTTCTTCTTCTGCAGCGCGAGCATCGCGTTCACCACGAGGTTCTCGGCGCCGCCGATGCCGAAGTCCGGGTGCACAAAGCCCACGCGCAGCGGCTCAGTGCTCTTCGTATCGTCCTTTGTCGTGGAAGCGCTCGCTTTCTTCTTCTTCCGGGTGGACGTGCAGAAGCCGAAGACGAACGCCACGAGCGCGTAGAGCACGAGGCTCACGGGCACGCTCACGACCATGAGCAGCAGCCGCACGATGAACATGGTGGTGGTACTGTTCCCCTTCTTGTTGTTGGTCTAGTGGTGCTTGAGCTTGTTGGGCTGCGAGGCGAATGGGTCAATGACGAGACGTCGAGCGCTTGACAGGTTGGCTCTCGCTTGCTTCAATGCTCCTGCTTGACTGATTGACACATTTGAGGAGGAAGTGGAGAGAGGGGAGGGGTACTACTGTCGTCGCTACGGTACATCCCTCCTTGCACTTTGAAAATTTCAACCAATTTTTGTTTAATTTTGGTGTATTTTTGTTCGTTTTAAATTAAAAATTGCACCATCAGTTGACAAGATCGACATCGATCACCTTGAATTTGATCACCTTGATCACCATAACCACCATGATTCCTGTTTATTTGCTGCCTATAATCTCTCTCTTATTGCGCTTGCACGTGTGTGTATCTGAATGTCCTGCAACAGGAGCCTTTCTACCACCACCACCACAGCAAGCGTATCATGTCCTTAGACGCTTGGCGCGGTCTCGTAGATCTGGAGCAGCGCGTCGTCGCCACCGGAGACCAGACGCGAGCCCGTCGCGTTGTACGCCACGCTCCACACTTGGTCCGTGTGCGCGTCGAAAGTGGAGAGGCAGCGACGCATGCCGATATCCCAAATCTTCACGCGACGGTCCGCTCCACTGTATACACACATTCATACAAAGTGATGCCATGCGATACAGTTAATTAGCCATTGATCTACTGCCCATGGCAGTGGTATTTGAGATCGTACCCGGTGGCGAACTGACGGCCGTCGGGCGAGCAGTCGACGCTCAGCACCCACGAAATGTGCCCAGAGAGCGTTGCAACGGCGTTGTCATGCGCACTATTCGTCACACAGAGACATACAAATTTTTTGTTCAGTGGTACTGGAGCGTATAGAGAGACACGAGCTCGATGGTCATGTGTACATACGTGTCGTAGATGTTGACGTGCATGTCGTCGGACGCCGCGAAGAGCTTGCCGTCTGGAGAGTACGAGACCGATCGCACAGGCTTTGTTCGATCTGTACAATAGAAAAATTATGACAGCGCTGCATTAGATACCAACGCCAACCCCATCAGACCCACTTGCGTTTCTTCCTCACCTTCGTATTTGTGGACGAGCGAGCCGGTCTCTACGTCGTACACGCCGACAAAGCCATCAAAGCCGCCACACGCAACGTGCTTGCCATCTGGAGACTGTTCCATAGAAAACACCACCCACACCTCTCAATAGTTAGACGAGTGCATCAGACCGTTCACAATATAGCAATACAAGCAGCACGTACGTAGGCGACGCTGAGCACAAACTTGGCCTGGGTGGAGATCTCCTGCACGAGCTTTTCGCCCTCGAGGTCGAAGAGGTTGATCTTGCCCTGCTGGCTGCCGGACGCCAGGCGCGTCTCGTCGGGACTGTACGCGATCTGCCAGAGCTCGCCCGGACCAGCGTCGATCGTCTTCTCGACCGCGCCAGACGACAGGTTCAGCACGCGAATCTGGCAGTCGAGCGAGCTCGTCACGGCGTGCGAGCCCTCCTTGTTGCCAACGATCGCGATCGTGCCGAGCACGTGGCCAGGGTACTGCTGCGCGACCGTGATCGAGTCCTTCGTCACGCTCCTAAGAGAGCAAAAGAAAAGCAATATCAACACAAGACGCGTCAGTACACGCGCATATACGTATATGCAGTAGCTAAATGCATAACACATGGCAAGTGTAGACGAGCGCACGCACCATGCTTTCGCGACTTCATCGACGGAGCCAGTCAGAATCTTGTCGTTCGCGGTCCAGAACGTGCTCCAGATGCCGTCGCTGTGTGCGTTCGGGAACTGGATCGACGCGCGATGCTGCTCGTTGAAACATACAGGCAGATATGCGCCGACTCTGCAGCGTTAGCTCTCGAATAGCTTTAGCCGAGAATCATACACACAGAGAAAGAGTGAGCAGTTCAACACGTACAGCTGCTCGCGCCATTTTGCTTTGTAGCTTTTGGAAATGGGCAACAAACACCACGGCCCCCAATAACGCTACATTTCGTACTTAGCAGGTGGAGTACAGTAAAGAAATTGTAACCTTGATCCTCAAAAGGTTACAATCCACAATAATCGTGAGCGTAACCCACATTTCCAGTCTTTGATACACAGTTGAACATGGCAAGCTCAATGAGGTGGCGCACCCTGCCGCTGCTGAGCCCGTTCGGGTGGAAGGACGTCACGTACACGACCGCGCGGCACGAGAAGCACAAGCTGGTGCATATGAACTTCCGATGCGCTATCTTTATTTGTCGTTGGCTTGATTCTCTGATTGTGGGAGCTCATTCAATCGCGGCAACCGTGGATCATAAAACAGGACATAGCGATCCCAGGAAAGAGTAGGAAAACTCCGCAGCGCAAGCTGCCCACGTGCATCTTCGTGCACGGCGGCTCGTGGCAGCGAGGTGACAAAGCGGGTGCATTCAATAACGGCATCGACGAGGCGTTCGTGCGCGCTGGATACGTTGGCGTCTCGGTGAACTACCGCTTGTCGCCAGAAGTAGGTCGTTGCCGGATGATCGCAGAGTTCCATGGTGATCGAAGAGCTCATTTTGCCGCATCTTTCAATTGATTTCTATGGTAATGCGCAGGTGAAGCATCCCGAGCACACGCTGGACGTTGCAGCAGCAGTACGATGGATATATAACAACATTGACAAGGTACCGAGGCGGCTGTTGAGTGCGTGTGTTGCCCGCCACCATGTGCTTGTATCCTCACTAACGAATGGGATCTCCCTGATGGTCATAGTACGGTGGCGATCCTGAGAACTTGATACTCATCGGTCATAGCGCAGGCGCGCATCTCGTAATGCAGCTGCTCGCCGATCCGCAGTATCTCCGCAGAATGGGAATGGAAACAGACGTGAACGACTTTGTGAAGGGGGCGGTCGGCATTTCTGGCGTGTACAACATTGTCCGGATTGCAAATACCGCGTTCTACGGCTCGCTTGTGGTAAGAGACACGAGCTCTCTGATGCCTGAGTCAATTACATTGTCGAATGATTAACTGTGGTTTTCTTCTGCATGCTGACTTGATAGACCGCGCCTGCGTTTGGCGAGCGTGTGGACCAGTGGCGCGAGGCGTCGGTCACTTCGGCGCTCACGAAAGAAGGAAAGACGTCACCGCTGGTGCGCACGCCGCTGCTGCTGCTGACAGCAGAGGAGGATTTCCATTTCGGAGAAGACGCGCAGGAGCTGGACAAGTGGCTCGTCGCAGCTGGGAATGTGAGTTAACCGCAATTGTCATTCGCTACATGGAAAGCCCCTCTTGAACTATTCTGATACTCGATCTGCTTGACAGGACTCGGTGGAGCGCAAGGTGATCCCGAAGCGGAACCACTTCACGATCCTGCGCGACCTCACCGCGAATGACGACGACGAGACCATGCGCGAGATCAGGCAATTCATCCAGAGCGTGCTGCAGAGAGGAGAGCAATAAGTTTGTGCGCAGATCAATCAATCGATGGCGTAAACCAGTCAGCAGGCCATTTCGGGTACGCTTTGGTAGCTAGTGTTGGTTGTATCGTTGTAATTTGTATTATATCATCGTCATGTCTGCGCGCTTCTTCAGCTAGATACGCGCACTCTGTTGTGTGTGGCTCCTCCTCACATACTCAAATACAAAACTCATCGCTCAGACCTGCTTGCGGTCCGTGAACGAGCGCATGATGCAGCCAGCGCCGGCCTTGGTCGCGAGCTTCTGGTACCACTCGAGGATCGTCGCGCTCTGGGACGCGAGCGCCAGGAAGCGCGAGAGGTACTTCATGAGGTTGTCCTCCAAGTCGGTGCTGAGCGAGTCGATCACGCGCTGCATCTCTCCTTTGTTACACGCCAGTAGTGCTGCGAGCACGGTCTGCGCGTTCTCATCCTTGATGGCGTCCGACTTGGCGAGCAGCGGCGGGTCCTCGAGCGCCACGCGCACCGCGTCCTCGTTCTTGCGCTGCGCCACGAGCGTCTTCACCTGCGACGCGCGGCTGTGGACGGCGGCGGCGATGCGAGATTCGTCGTCGGCCATTGTGCTGTTGCTATAGATGGGGGATGTGAGGGGAATCGAGTTGGGGCGTGGAAGGTGGCGGAGGCGAAGCTTCTTGGGCTTCTTGTCTCCGTGTCGATGACCTCTTTGTGTCGAAAATGCGAGTCAGAAAGACAAGAGAAAAACAAAGTGCGCGATCTACATTCGTATTTAATCTTATTTAAAGTATGGAGCTTTTCCAATGGGAGTACGGACTAAGAAGTCGCTTCTTGTTTTGGCTTGAAGTTGTCACCACAAGCTTTTCTGAGCCGGTTTTAAGAGAAATGAATGTGCAGAATTACAATTTGCCTTTTGTTAGAAACGACACCCTGCACGACATCCTGCACGACAACCCACATGCAACCGCAATGCTTGATAACACTTGGGTTCCAGAATGTGACCGTCTTCTTCTCTTTCTATGCATGCATTTCGGCTATCTATCTATCAAATCCCATCTACAACGTTGACAGGAGAGCATTCTCTAGAAGGATGCGCGCGGCGTCGTTGTTTGGCTGGAGGCGCATCAAGCGCACGGCGGCGCTGTGCGCGACACTCCAGCGCTGGAGCTTCGTGGCGCACGTGCCAAGTCCGACCAGTGCGTCTAGGAGCTGCGGATTCTTCTCTAATGCAGTATCGTAGTATCGCAATGCAGTCTCCGCATTCCCTGTATCACAATACATCACAAACATACATGTGTGTCAACATCCACAACGTCACCACAACAATGCATGCATGATAACCAAACATACCTGCTCGAAACTCGGCCATGCCCAGCTTGGTCCAGGCGTACGCGTACTCTGGATCCACCTCTTCCACGACACGCAGCAGTGAGTCACGTGCGTCCTTGAACTCGCCCATGTCCATCATCCTGAGAGCCTCGCGAACGCTGTTCTGGGCTTCTTCAGTCGATACGCCGATCCATTTCCCCTCTAGTGCCGCAGTGGCGAACTGGATCACCGTTGCGTCTTCGCACCTCAAGTACTGGAGAAGTTTGCTCTCGTCTGCAAATTGGAGCTGCATGATCGAAGGCGTGTGTGCAGTTTGCTCGTCTGCCGTGGCACCACCCGAGTCTTCACCAACAGCTGCAGCATCGTCTGGATAGCGACGCGCGAGTGATGCAGACGGAACGTGACGACCGTTCTCAAATCCGTCAAAGTACAGAAGCAGAGAAGGGTTGTTCACGGGCTACACCACAACAATAACAGTATTAAGAAAGATCACATGAGAATCACACTATATGAGCACACTCATCCTGCACCTACCTTTGGTGTCTCTACGAGTTCGAGGTCTTCTTGCGGCACGCGGTGGTGTCGCCCTGCGTCCCTATTGTGCTTGCCCGTGTGCGGCAGGATCTCGTACACTACGTGCAGGTCTGCAAACGCGTGCGAGCGCGCGACGGTCCACCCTGTGACGACGCCGCGTCCGAGGTCACTCACGTGGACGACATCGCCCACAACAAACTTGACCGCATCCGTTCGTTTCTAACAGCGCAAATGCAATAGTTCAGCATGCGTTAGGCATCCATTTCCAAGAGCTCATGGACCCAATGATGGGTAGACACTGGACTCACTTTCGGCTGGAAGGCGCCTCGCGCCGCCAGGTTCCGGACCAGGGCATTGTGGTCGTCAACATCACGGAGCGCGGCAAAGGCTGCATATCACGCATATATCAAAGTGCACACATTAGCACACTTCTCTTGCATATACGCGCTCATGCGAGCAGCTTTTTCTGGGACCTACCAGCATCGATGCGCTGACTCAGAGCTCTCGTGTCATGCTTGTCAACTGGGATCTCAAACTGCGAGCGCACGATCATGACGAACGCGCGCTTGCGGTTCCACTTTTGGACCGCGCGCATGTCTGCGAAGCGGCTGTCAAACTTGCGCTCGCGCTGCCAGTCGCTCCTGGCGTCCGGGTACGAGTCCGTCGCGCCTGAGCGGATCGCATTGTAGAGCGTGCGGCCGGCCTCGAGGTCCGTCTCGAGCTGCCGCGTCGACAGCAGCAGCGACCTGAGCACACATAGAGAGAGAGAGAGAGAGAGAGAGAGAGCGTATGTGAGTGTGGGTATATACAGTACATGGCTAGCACCGCATAGTAGCTGCTTGTATAGAGAGCGGCCCTTACTGGTAGAGTGTGCGCACGAGTCGCGACGACGGCACCATCAATGCCCACGTGCTGCGCTCTTTTTGACTCACGTCAATCAGTCAAATTGATCACTGTTCTAGTGTTGAGGGCACGAGTGCCACATCACCGTACCACACCAAATTGATTAATATTGAATAAAGTATGAGGCTTTTGATAGGATATTTCAGCTCAAGAGCGAGAATAGAGTTTTAGCAAATGTGCTTGATGGAAAAAGGTTTCCCACCTCCTGGTAAAAAAAACAAAGTAGGTCCTAGCCCAGCCCAGCCATTTCCATCTCCACACACTCTTCAAATCGCAGGAGGTTTGACCAACGTTACTCTAGTATGTACTCGAGGAGTTCAGGCATGAACCTCCCTCCGTGGACTCTCAACCCTTCGATGTCCACTGCGTCGGGATACTTTTCGTAGAACCACTGGACGATCTCCATGTTCCAGAGGCACCTGTCACTGTCGCCAATGATGTTCGGACCGCAACCCTCCGTACGGTTCACATGTAGAAAGAGCAAGAACTCAAAGTGTCTGTTCACGGCAGCACGCTGCATCGCCCCGGATGTACAACCTTCGCTGCGGTTTGCATGGAGCCACTCGAGAACTTTGAGGCGACCTGATAAGGCTGCGCGGTCTATGGCTTGCAACGTACAGCCCTCGCTACGATGCTCGTGCAGCCACGTGACAACTTCGAGGTATCCATTCTCCGTCGCGTTCTCCATCGCCCGGTTTGTGCACGCCTCGGTTCGGTTCGCGTGGAGCCACTTGAGAACATCAAGGTGGCCATTCTCCGCAGCCCAGTCCATCGCCCACGTTGTGCAGCCTTCCGTTCTGTTGATGTGAAGCCACTCGACCACTTGGAGGTGCCCGCCTCTCGCCGCATAGTTGATCGCATTGGAGGTACATCCTTCCGTGCGATTCGCATGCAGCCATTGCACAATCTCCAAGTGACCAGAATCAGCTGCTCCATCCATTGCGTGCGTGCTGCAACCCTCCGTTCGATTCTCGTGGAGCCACTTTACAATATGCAGGTGGTCCTCACTCGCCGCGCTATCCATTGCTCTCGCTGTGCATCTTTCCGCACGGTTTTCGTGGACCCATTGCATCACTTCGAGACTCCCATGCCGCGCTGCGCTGTTTATCGCGGACGGAGAACATCCGTGAGGATCGTGATCGTGGAGCTACTGCACCAGGTTGAGGTGACCGCCGCTCGCGGCTTGATCGATCGGTAGGTTGACGTTGCTGAAGCCGATTTCTTTGGATTTGGTGTAAAACCATTGGACCATCTCGAGGTCCCCGTGCTGAGCGAACCAACTCATGCCGCTAGCCAAATCGAGACGGAATTGCTGAGGACAATCGAGAAGGACCGAACAACTTCTCTGTGTCCATCGGAGCTTGCGTGAAGAATCTCTGACCAGGAGAGCACTGCATAGTCCCCGTAGTGGTCGAGAAGCCGCTTGATCGTGGGGAGATAGCCGCCTCGCACTGCAGACTTGACAGCTTCGCGAGTGCACCCCGTATTCTTTGGGTGGCCATGCAGCCATTCCAGCACCTCCAGCTGACCAGTCGACGTCGCTGCATCCATCAAATGCGGGAGCCATGGTGCTCGCTCGTGTCGCTCCGACAGCCACTGCAGCATTCGCAGGTTCCTTGCTCTCGCAGCTTCAATCATCGGCAGATGCGGCAGCACCGTCGGACAGTATTCGTGCAACAATTCGACCATCTCGAGGTTGTCGTGCTTCACAGCGAAGACCAGTCCCTGGCGGCACTGGTACTTCCAGTAGTGCGGATCAACTATCTCTGAGATACCGCAAATGGCAAGACGAGGGAGCAACATCACGAGGTTGACCTCACATGCGCGTGGTAGGCTCGAGAACTGCAGCAGAGCGTAGTCGAGAAAGTCGTTGATAGCTGCGACGACATATTCCAGAGCGACGACTTGCGCAGAAGCCCCCACGCGACGCAGCACAACGCCCACAGAAGTGAGCGGACGGAGGGAAGGCGGTGGTAGCATCGACGTCGTCACTGGGGGTTGGTGGTTTGGCGGTTGAGGTCGGAGCGTCTTCTTCCTGGAAATGTGAGAGTGAGAGAAGAGCACAAAGCAGTTTTCACTGAGATCAATTGAGGATGGATGGCGTGTGATCAGATACGCAGATCAAAATTTAATGTGGTCGCATTTCTGGATCAGACTGGTAACTGTACCCAGGTATAAGTTCGAAACGGTCAATTGAACTTGGAGAGGTCAACTGAGTGGGGGTCAATAGTCCAAAACATCATCCATATCCGTGTGGCTTGAGCAAAGCAGCGCTAAAGCGATGCTACGCTCAGTCAGAAAAAACGTTCAACCAAACCGATCTCGGCGACCATGTGGTGCTCAAATGATCTGCTTTTCTCATTCTCAGGATATTACAAATGCCAAGTCTTTATCCAGCTATTGGTATGTGCCAACCTGCACACAGGACCGAAGTTTTTGGTTTTCAAAAGAGTCCTGGAATTGTTGCAGAGTATAAGATGTTAATATTGCGTAAGGTAAAACGAGCTCCTGCTTGATGAATACGGTTCGCATCTGTCGCTAGTATGACCGCTTGGGGTTACATCCTTCGCTTAATATGTTCACAAAGCAGAGTTTCAGCTCTTGAAATGTATGGATTCGGGATAGAGAGGCTGCCAATCCGTTCGCAACAAGAAACACACACACACACCGCCAATATCATTTTGATTGCTGTGACTGCTGACTTCATGCCGAGGGTATTGTATTCGAAATGGCCTTATATCCGATTAAGCCCACTTCTATCTGCATTATTGTGTAGGGAGAGGGTGTTTTATTTGGCAGAGTCCGTTAGAAATCTGACTGTGTTAGAAATGCGTGGGATTTGGGTCAAATAGCCCCCAGCAAAACCCAACGGTTTAGACATTTACGATGGGTACGAAATACCCAACTGTCCAAAACGGGGCAAATCTCCTTCACTGGGAAGCACGAGAATCTCAAGATCGTCGAGTTACCACTGCATAAATATTTTCTGACGGTGTCGCTATCTCTCGCGATGGTTAGCGCTGTGAGGGTAGAGAATCTGCGGTTGTCGAAATAGCTTTCGAGTTGTCACGAGCGATCAAGTGCCTTAGCTCCCGCACGCAGCTGCGTCGATTGGCCAGCCGATTATGGTCTTAGGTACTACCAAATGGCCCCTTGGGGCTCGACGAAGACAGATCGGTGATTCCATGGTACGACAGCAGTGAAGCCAACTTCAGCCAGAACCTCAAAGCTGCCTAGCTATTGCTCGAACATCCTTGGAAATGTAGTCGTGCATTGCCGAACGCGCTGCACTGGTTTGCTACCGAGTCTGGACTCGCTGATCTTGAGATAGTCTAATAGCTGCATGTCAAGTCAACGGAAGCCAACTGCAGTAACTCTATCGGCTGACAAACGGCAAATACATTGATATGACCGCGAATGGTGGCCAACTTCTTTTCGTGCAGCGGCAACAGGAGCTTGTTTCTCACAGACGCTCTCAGGCAGCGATGGAGAAGGTAGCAAAGAAAGATCATCTCGAAGCAATGTAGTGGTCTCAAGAGAATCGAGCTAAAGGGTGTAGTACTCAAGCAATGATCGTTGGAGCTTTAAAGGGCTGTCTCAAAGATATGTTGAAGCAAGTTCTCGTTGAGGGGAAGTGAACCTGAACGCCCTGGTTTCAAGTTCCTTTGGCGAAATTGGGGAGATGGAGATATCGGGAGATCAACTCCGTCAACACTCTTCAAACGCCAGGAGCTTGTCCTAATATGTGCTCGAGCACTCCGGGCATACAGCTACCACACTGCGATATCAATCTGCCAACATCAACCGAGTCAGGATTTCTCGCATGCACCCACTGCACAATCTCCATGTGCTTGATACACATCGCGCTGTTGTATATCGTGTACGACCCGTAGCCTTCACTGCGATTCGCGTTCAAGAAGAACAGGATGTCGAAATGCCCTTTATCCATAGCTAGCTGCATCGCTTCCACCGTGCATCCTTCGTCTTGATTCTCCTGCAGAAACTTGACAACCTCGAGATGACCGTGTCGAGTTGCAAAGTCCATGGTTTGTGGAGTACATTCCTCGGTCTGATTCTCGTGAAGCCACTTGACAGTGCTTAGATGCCCATATCTAGCTGCGAGGTTCATGGCTTGCGTAGAGCATCTTTCAGTCCGATTCTCGTGGAGTCACTTGACAACGTCGAGGTGGTCGCCGCTAGCAGCTTCATCCATTGCTCGTGAAGTACATCTTTCAGTTCGATTTCCATGGAACCGCTTGACAATCTCGAGATGACCGCCACTAGCAGCTCCATTCATTGCTACCGGTATCCATCCTTCTGCGTAATGGTTGTGAAGCCACTGCACGACATGCAAATGGCCACTGTACACCGCGTAGTCCATCTGTTGGTAGAATCGGTGGTGCGGAGGCAGCGTCTTCTTGAGCTATGTGGCAGGGAGAGAGAAGCTCTGAGTGGTGGCATGATCGAGATGTGTTGCGAAGCAATAATGCTGGGTACATTTTGGAATCGAAATTTGAGTTTCTAATGGGTTAACTCCCTACCCAATGCGTTTCTAACTGCAGAACTCAGGTTGCTAATTGTTATCCCAAGTGTACCCAGAAGAAGATTGATTTTTGCTTTCTGATCGCTCACATGATGAGCGATCACCCAGCACTCTCAGATTCCTCCTCACAAATCACATTTCAATACACGCACCAGCCACGCAAGCCTCCAGCAGTGGCAGCTCCATTTCCCAGCTTCTCCTCCATCACCTCCATGAGCTGCAAGGCGCCACCAGCTCCGCACCACCGCCACCGCTCGATCTGCCGCCACTCTCGTTAGTGGCGTTCGTGCTGCGTCATATCGGCGCACGTGCGGAAGAAGTCGTTGCGCTGCCGTACGTCGTCGACTCGGCTGGTTGGGCAACGGCGCCAAGCCTTCGATGCGACCATTGGCAGCAGGTTGCTGACTTGCACTTTGTATACAGAATATGTGGATTTGTAAAGGGCGTTGAGAGAAATTGCATAGTGTGTTGGGAGACTGCGCAGGCAAGCAGCTCCACAACCACTGGTTCGAACTCACTACAAAAAGAGATCTCTCGAGCGCACAAGAGAAGAACGCGTCTGGCATTGTTCTGCTGCGGTTGGTATCCTTTGTATCCTTTGCGCGCACTCTCGTTGCACT
>JALBZB010000089.1:0-52513 GCA_038050625.1 Pythium sp. MPC-2022a
CCCCCCCCCCCCCCCCCCCCCCCCCGCCCGCCCCCCCCCCCCGCGCCGCCGTGCGTCAAAGAGAAAGGCTCTGGGGGTTCTCTGAGAGGCAGCGAATTGAGGAATGAAGGCGAGAAGGCGGTGGACATGACGACTTTTTTGTCGTTGTCCCGCTTGTTGTTGCTGTTGGACCTCGTGAGAGAAGGTGATGGACATCAAATCAAGTTGATTGCCATCACGAAGGGTTGTTGGCTTTCAAAAGTGATAGTTTTAGATGCTTTAAATGCATAATATTATAATTGGTATTTGACATACTACTTAAAAATAGACCATTAGTTGTAAATGTAATATAGATATTTGCTTAAAATGATATTTGTCAACTCGAACTGCCTTGATTTGGACGGCCAGAAGCATTCACCCACTTTTCAGCCAATCAAAAGTCACATTGTTCATTTCTACCAATTGAACGAGGTGTAAATATTTGTGCTGCAACCATTACCTAATGGAACAAGGTGGACACTTTTGGGTGCAAAATGTGTGCCATAGAATGGACAAGACAAAGTGCATGCCATTCGTCACTTCAGGCATCATACTCGCGGTTCCCCACCAGTCGTTTACTCTCAGACCCGTCGCCTTTAGTCCCCTGCGCCTTCTTGGCTTTTCTAAACCACCTCCACAAGAGAGTGAGCTGTCATTTCTTCCCCTCACTTTCTAAAAAGCGCAGGAGACCCCACATCCACATAGCTGCTGATAATCAATAGCTGCTACTGGATGGTCCACCGTCCGACAGTTCTCGACAAGCGAAGGTCACTTTGATTCGATCCTTGTACAGCCACGTCGCGATAGTCATCATTGCTGAGTGCCTGGAGAGTACAGAGTCGCCGAGTCCATCAAATTTGAGGTGAAACGTTCAAAGCCATGCTTGTACGGCAGTGTCAGCAGTATCAATGATTGAAGTAGAAGTCGGCTGGATCGCCACTTTTGAATTGTGAGGCATTCCAGGTTAGCTATTCAGTAGCAACTGTACCAGGTTTTACAGTGGCATTCCGCACAAACATTTGGGGACAGCAGCACTCAGCGACATCGCTCAATCGAATCGAAATTGTCTACTCTGTAACACAATTTACATATCGTCCCTCGGGGAGCGACGGTAGTAAATTACGAACACGACATTAGAGGTCTGAGCATCATGGTAACAGCCGTCTCCATGCGACCTCCGCTCTGTCCTTGCTGTTGTACTGCGCGTGCCGGCGGCATCATTGTCAGCGGTGCTGTGGTTTACGATCGCCAACGACACGACGAGCAGCGGCACCTCGAATGCTTGTACCGAACCAAACACCATTGCGACTGGCGGCGTCTGGAAATTAGTGTGCAAAGAGAGGTTCCTATGGTTCTCTGCGAATCGAGGAATGAAGGCGGTCATGGCGACTTTTTTGTCGCTGTCCGCTGTCATCCACAGTACTATGTGCGTCCAACCGGAATGGCTCGATCTTAAGCAGGAAGGCCAACTCGAGCCAATTGCTATGTGGCCGAAATGTCGACTTCCACTCAAAGCGTTTTGCTCGGATGTCGCTCAAAATGTTGACTCGTCCAAGTCGTTCATAACTTGTTTCTTCTCGTCTCGATTCGTGCAACCTTTGTGTGACAAGAAGTTCTCCGTTAAGTTCGCACCCTTCAACACTTGCGTCAGCAAGTACCGTATAACTCGGGATTATCCGAGATGGTACAGTTCTCCCTGTGTCCCTCAACATTCATCGTCTCTGCTTGTTGGCGACAGCCTCACAATCCACCGCACAGCTGGTGTGGGCGAACCCCGCGCGATGATCGCAAAGCCACATCGTCTCTGACATGGCTTCCAGTAAACTTGGGTCAGTACCACACACAGTACACAGAAGACTACATTTGTCGTGACACTTGAAACACCTTCTTCTTATTGTGCAGCAAGTTTGGCCTGACGCCTCCCATGTGCGAACGAGTAAAGACTCAGTGGTTTGAAATCGCAAGTCTCACATTGCCTCTGGCTGCGTGCAAATAGCGAAGCTCACTTGTAACACCAGCTCCAGACCTGGTGCACTTCTAGAGTAAACAGAGATCTATGGAAATTCAGCTTTTGTTAAACGAGAAGATCCCGAGAGCTACCTACAAATATAACCAGTAGGTTAGTTAGGCAGAAGGCATGACTTTCAGATCTTCTATAATCGTCAACAAAACACCAGTACGTATGGTAACCTTAGTCTTGCTTGGTGCATTCCACCTACCTTCACACAGAACTGCACCCACCCACCCAAAAAATTCATGCGTTTGTACGTGCGACCGGCTGACTGGATTCGTCACTCCCATGCGTCTCTTCTCCTACAGCAGTCTCAAATAATGAAAGAAGTGGAGCCATCATTTTGATGGGCGAGCAGCAGCAGCAATAGTAATTTTCTTCATCTGCAAATGTGTTCTTGTAGATAGACATGAGAGGCGAGGACGATGATGGAGAAATAAGAAGCTGCGACTGGAGTTGATTTTCTTGGTGTCCTCGTATACGCCAGTGAGGCAGCTGCAAATGATGTCACTGTACGTGTGGCCATTCATCCTCGCACGCATTAATCATTGCTGAATATTCAAGTTCTTCCAGCATTTGGCAGATTAATGAGTTTAATTTGGGGTTTCTTCTAGGATCCTTCGTGCCGATTAACAATGATTTGTCCGGGTTTTGAGACTGTCTCGCTGCGACATGCTCAATTGACTGAAAAGCGGCAGTTTCATTCTCGTTTCATTGGTTAATCTCTATAATTGTTCTTGTAGAGGGATTTGGAGTTTGCTCTATCCACTGCAATTGCACGATTGCGCTGAATCTTTTCTGACTGTCAACCGGCTGCTGGTACTCTTTCTTTTTACCTTTCCACTTCATTCAAACCTTCTAAATCCACATGAATAAATAATTTTATATTTTTCTATCATATTTACGCCTCTATATATATCATTACCAGTTCAAATATCCAGCTCTAGTCAATATCAAAGCTCATATTGACTGAGTGTTGTTGCTTGCAGTTGTCGAATCGCGACTAATATCCCGTCGCCTCGCAGAAATGTTCCCTCGCCCATCAGCTCAGCATCTCCACTCACTCACAGCTGAACTGGCAACCAGAGCACAGTAACAACAGCACACAGTCTCTCTACTGTATCTGTCTGTCTATCGTCCTATCTGCGGTCTGGTGCCACTGCCCGCCCAGGTTTCTCCTGCCATCATTCCCCAATTCTTCTCGAGTTCCTCAAGCAGAATACAAGCCCCGCCCCGCATCCAGCACTTTCATCTAACGCAACCTACCAACAGCAAGCATGGCATTTGGAGCAAGTGTCCGCAGTGCGTGCGCCGCGCTGGCGCTCGTCGCCACGCTCGCGCTCACCCAGCAGGCGGACGCGTGGGTCGCACCAGTCGTAGCCAAGGGCAACAAGTTCTTCAACTCGGTCACGGGCGAGGAGTTCCGCCTCAAGGGCATGGCATACTACCCGCGTCCGAACGCTGGCGAGATGGCCGATGTCGGTAACTACGACTGGGCCGCGGACGAACACGAGAACGTGTGGAAGCCGCACCTCGAGATCATGAAGGACCTCGGCGTAAACACGATCCGCCTCTACTCGGTGGACCCGGGCAAGTCGCACGACAAGTTCATGTGCGCGTGCTCGGAGGCGGGTATCTACGTGCTTGTGGGTGTCACTGCGCCGTACGTTCTTTGTTTTGAGTGCTGTGTGATTAATATTTTTAATCTGCGTATGGATTAATCGCTGACTAATCGTGATTGTGTGTATCTGTTTGTACAGTTGCGAGAACTGCTCGGTGTACGACGAGCTGCCGCCAAAGTGCTATCACGACTCGCTCTTCACGCGCGCGCAGGTGGTCTACAATGCATTCGCGGTCTACGACAACACGCTGGGCTTCAGTATCGGTAACGAGAACAACCTGCAGACACTGCACGGCAAGGAAGGCATCGCCACGGCGCCGTGCGTTAAGGCTTTCCTGCGTGACACGCGAAGTTACGCTGCGAGCTGCTCGGGCAATGTACGCCAGGTGCCGATCGGTCTCGATATCGCCGACATCCCGCCGCGTGACCAGTGGCTCAAGTACTACGACTGCGCCATTGACAACGACGAGAACACGCGTGCGGATTGGTAAGCCAGCAATGGAAATCTATCCTTGTGGTTGTGCACAGAGCAGTCTCTAACCTCGCTGGCTGTTTCTCGTTCCTTTCTGTAGGATCGGCTTCAACCCGTACGTCGAGTGCGACCCAATCGACCACACGACCTACGCGCAGTCGACGGGTCTCCAGACGCTCATGAAGGTCTACGACGATGTCGCGTACCCGCGTCCACTCATGTTTGGCGAGTTTGGCTGCAACGAAGGCGTGAACACGATTGGTGACTTTGAGAACCAGCGTTCGTTCTACGACGCCAAGTGGATGAACGAGGAGGCGGGCATGACGGAGGAGATCGTCGGCGGCAACGTGTTCGAATTCACGACCGAGCTCACGAACCTCAAGGGCTCCAAGAGTAAGTCTTACATTGGATCTGACTGGCACCATTCTTCAGCAATGCCGCCTCAAGACTGTCTGCTTCTTGTCACCGTGGCTAATGCTAACTGTTGTCTTATTTTTCTTTCATCCTAAATAGCGCTCTCAAAGAAGAAGGACGCCGGTAAGTTCGGTATCGGCTACTTCATGCCGGAGACGTGCGACCACGACACCGTGCCGTGCGTGTTCACGCCGTACCCAGAGTACGACGCCCTCAAGACGGCGTACACGACGACCAAGAACTCGAGCGTGACGCTGAGCAGCTATACCTCCAAGCGCGACACGGTGCTGTCGTGCCCATCGACGATGAGCACCGACCTTCCACCAACGCCTGAAGTTGAAATTTTGGCGTGCACGGTGGCGCAGCCAGTGTGCAATGGCAAGAAGGCGAACTCCGGCAAGAAGGTGGAGGTCAAGACGAAAGTGGGCGAGAAGCTCGCGGTTGGCACGGTCTCGGCACCGAACCTCGACAGCGCCGGCACCTCGTTCAACAACACTGGTTCCGGGAGCGCGGCGGGTAGCGTGTCTGCGGTCGGTGCTATCGCGTTCTCGGTTGCGTCTGTGGTCATTGGCTCCATCCTGAGCTTGTAGAGCAAGAGTGAGAATGTTTTTGAAAGAGCGTTTTAAAAGAGTGAGCGTGTCAATCTCATCGTCACTTGTTGCTGGAATAAAGCAAAGAAGTCAGTCAAGAGAACAATCAATATATGTCTGTGTGCTATAAATTTCTTGGTCTTGTATCAATGTGCACTACTGTAGAATGGAAATTTGGTGATGCCGATGAATGAGGAGGACGCTGAAAAAGAGCCACACATTGTGGGTTGTGGCTGTTAAAGTGAGAAGCGACGGACCAAATCTTGCAGCTCAACGTGATGCACGCGTGAGATTTTGGAATCGTCGATCGGTCATCAAGTTTTACGTGCTCCCACCAAAAAGATTCACTCCACTGAAGTTATTGGATATGAGCTATTCATTCTGGCTCGGCGCCATAGTTTAAGGTGCTGACCACCAAATGAGCCACTTTTAGCATAACGAACCCAAATGCAAAGGCTGCAATGACTCAGAATGGAAATTGTCGGTTTTGCAGTGTGGCGCTGTCCAAGTGCTCATCTCCAGCCCTCCCTACAATACTTGCTGGTGAGTCGAACACCACCCAGAATCTGTGGCCCGGAGCTACTCGAAGAGTGGTAATGCACCAGCAGATACGAACCCACTCGAACCTGGGCGGGTCTGCACCCACACCCAATATACACTGCAGCAGTGCAATACAAGAGTGCTAGCGCACTGTGGGCACTGGCACTGATCGCGACCGATGCTACTAGAGGCATTGGCGCCGATCTCATTCCAGCATTTGCTCCATCAGTAACAAGTCATCCAATTCAACAAGAAACGATGGTCGTCTCTCCCCGCCACGTCATCACCGCCACTGCAGCACTGCTTTCGTCGTTGCTGCTGGAGTACCACGTTCCAGCAGTAGACGCGTGGCTGGCCCCAATCATCTCGAAGGGCAACAAGTTCTTCAACGCGGAGACCGGCGACGAGTTTCGCATCAAAGGTATCGCGTATATGCCTCGGCCGAACGCCGGCAAGTACATGGAGGTCAACAACGTCGACTGGTTCTCCGATATCCACGAGCCAGTGTAGAAGCCCACCTCGAGGTCATGAAGGACCTCAGCGTGAACACCATCCGCCTCTACTCGGTGCACCCGAGCATCCCGCACAACAAGCTCATGTGCGCCGCCTCCAAGGCCGGCATCTACGCGCTCGTGGGGCTTTCGGCGCCGTGTGAGAACTGCGCGGTCATCGACGCGCTGCCGCTAAAGTGCTACCCGGACGCGCTCTTCGCGCGTGCGCAGATGATATACAACCAGTTTGCGGTCTACGACAACACGCTGGACTTCAGCGTCAGCAACGAACACAACTTCCTGGTCAAGTACGGCGAGAATGGAGCCACCACTGTGCCGTGCGTCAAGACTTTTCTACACGACACGAGGAGCTACGCTGCGAGCTGCTCGGGGTCGCTGCGCGAGATCCCCATTGGTCTCGACATCGCTGACACGCTTCCTCGTAGTCAATGGATCCAGTACTACGGCTGTGCGCTTGAGGAAAATGAGCACACCCGAGCGGAGTGGCAAGACTGCAACTACGTGTATATTTGATGCTGAAGCATAGTGCTAACTTCTTGTGTGTTGTGCTTGTCAGTGCTGCTCGAAACAGGATCGGCTTCAACCCGTACGTCGAGCACGATCACACGACCTACAAGGAGCAACACGATCGACAGGACTGCAGACACTAATGAAGGAGTACGCAGAGATCCAGTACTCTCGCCCCATCATGCTCGGCGAGTATGGCTGCAACAAAGGCGCGAACACGCTCGAGAGCTTTGAGAACCAGCGCTCATTCTACGACGCCAAGTGGATGGACGACGAGCAAGAGACGACCGACGAGATCGTGGGCGGCAACGCCTTTAAGTTCTCGACCGAGGTCTTCAATCTCCAGTTCATAAAGAGTAAGTACCTAGGTATAGCAACCCCTCATCTTCACCCTTAAGTAATATTTACTGATGTCGTTCGTCTCATGCTTTGTTACAGAGATCACCAAGGCTGAAAATCCGAACCGGTACGGCGTCAGCTACTTCACGCCCGAAAATTGCGACCACGACACCGTGCCGTGCGTGTTCACACCGTACCCAGAGTGCGACGCCCTCAAGACGGCGTACACGACGACCAAGAACTCGAGCGTGATGTTGAGTAGCTACAAGATCCAGCGCGACGCGATCTTGACGTGCCCGAAAGGGTTCAGCACGGACTTGCCTCCGACCCCGAAGCTCCCCGTGAACTAGGACTGTCTGGCGACACAGCCGCTGTGTAATGGCAAGAAGTCGAACGCTGGCGTGAAGAAATTTTTAGGTTTGAAAGTCGGCGAGAAGGTCCCACCAAGCAACCCACCAGCAGAGACTACGAAGGCACCAAAGAGACCACGAAGAAACTTCACGACGCCGTCGGGTTCAGGTTCGGGTTCACGAGGCGTTGTGACAATGGCTCCAGTGGCGGTGGGCTCGAATGCTGCAGACACTCCAGCACTAACAGCCGGAGCCTCTGCTGATACAGTGATGGCCGCAGCTATCATTTTGTTTGCTGCAGTTGCGGTTGGCGCAATTCTCGCTTTGTAAGTTTAAGAGCTTTGTCGACAGACATAGGTATGCGAGTTGCTTAATATAAGTGCATCACGCTTGAGTAGCATGGTTTCGTGATCAAGCAGTATGTATGTCCGTAAAGTGAACAAAGTGGTGGTCAATGTATTGTATGTAATGTTACTGAAAACACGATATCAAATACGAAAGAATAATCATGCAGGAAACCCACACTCAGTACCTGTTTTCTCTCTACAAGCACAAGAGAGCTCCGATTACGAACGATCCGACCGAGACCAGCAGCGCCGCACCCACACCACGAATATTCCCAGTTGCCGCAGCAGCTGCTGAGGTTGCAGTGGCAGTGGCCATCGAGTCCTTCGTGCTGGGGGTCTCCAGGTCTTCCTCCGCGTCGTCAGTGTTATCCGTCTCGGCGGCTGGCATGGACTTTTTGTCGGTTGCCCCAGACGATTTTGATGATGAAGAGGATATGGTGGTAGCAGTGCTTGCCTGTTTGCTCGCGGTTGTTGAACTCTTCTTTGTCGTGACACTGCTGCTTTTCACTTGCTTGTTAGCACCCAGCCCCACCCCCGAGTTGGATTTCTTGCCATTGCACACCGGCTGCGCGACCGAGCACGCCAGGATCTCGACTGCAGCATTCACAGCAGCGATCATCATCATCACATACAAACGAGGATTAGCCTCAAGTTGTTGAAGTGTCAAATTAACACAGCATACTCGCAACTTTGCGGCGGACTTACCCTTCGGCGTCGGTGGCAACTCCGTACTCACTGCTGCTGGACACTGGAGCATCTCGGTGCGCGTGGGTTTGAAGCTGCTAAGCGTTGCTTTCGAGGGCTTCGTCGACGTGTACGCTGCTTGGAGGTTTTTGGCCTCTGGGTATGGCGTGAACTTGCACGGCACTTTGTCGTGGTCGCAGTTATCGGGGGTGAAGAATCCGACGCCGAACTTGCCAGGGTCCTTGCTCTTGGTCAGCTCTGTGGGAAAGGATCATTGCAAAATGGTGAGAGGTTTCGTTAGTACATCAGAGGTGCTCCTTGTCTGAGCATATAGAGGCTGGACTCACTCTTCCCCTTTTGGAGGTTCACGACCTCGGTGGTGAACTCGAAGACGTTCCCACCGACGATCTCATCGGTCATTTCTTTCTCTTCGTTCATCCACTTTGCCTGCGAGAGTCCAAGAGGGCAAAGATTGTGTCATTAGCACATGGAAAACTCTTTCATGTCCATGATGGCAATCTCTTACATCGAAGAACGAGCGCTGGTTCTCGTAGCCTTCGAGCGTGTTCTCGCCTTCGTTGCAGCCAAACTCGCCAAACATGATGGGGCGAGAGTACTGGATCTCTGCGTACTCCTTCATTAGTGTCTGCAGTCCCGTCGACTGCGCGTACTTGGTGTTCCCCTTCGGGTTGCACTCGACGTACGGATTGAAACCAATCCTATACAGACAAATAGATAGTATATCAGATACATCAAGCTCGTTTCAAGCCTCAGTATTGCATTCATTCAACATGTCACTCACCAGTCGGCACGCGTGAGTTCGTCGCCATCAACTTCACAGTCGTAATACTGCAGCCACTGACCGCGCGGTGGGATATCGGCAATATCCAGACCGATGGGCACCTGACGTAGACCCGTCGCGCAGCTGGCAGCGTAGTTCTTGGTGTCGCGGAGGAACGCCTTCACACAAGGCGCGGTCGTGACTCCTCCAGCACCGTGGCGCATCTGCAAGTTATTTTCATTGCCGACGCTGAAGCCCAGCGTGTTGTCGTACACCGCAAACGCGTTGTAGACCATCTGGGCACGTGTGAACAACTCGTCTGGGTAGCACTTTGGCGGCAGCTCGTCATACACCGAGCAGTTCTCGCATCTGAAAAAAAATCCATACAACACACAAATGTAAGCTTCTAGGAGTATCGCGCGAGGCTGCTGTAGTGCAACAACTGACGACTTACGGCGCAGTAAGCCCGACGAGGACGTAGATCCCCGCGTCTGCGCATGCGCACATGAACTTGTCGTGGGACTTGCTCGGGTCGACCGAGTAGAGGCGAACCGTGTTCACGCCGAGCTTCTTCATCACGTCGAGGTGGTCGGACCACACGCTTTCGTGTTCGTCGACGGCCCAGTCGTAGTTGCCCACTGCCGCCATCTCGCCCGCATTCGGACGCGGGTAGTACGCCATGCCCTTGAGGCGGAACTCCTCGCCAGTCTCCGAGTTGAAGAATTTGTTGCCCTTGGCCACGATCGGGGCGGTCCACGCGTCCGCGAACTGGGTGTATTGCACCAGGATGCACGACGTGAGCAGGGACGCCATCACACAGACTCGTCGTACAGTAGATCCGAATGCCATGGCTGGATGATACTTTGGGTACTTGATAGTAGCTGTTGCGAAGCTGTAGGTACCGAGAGGTAAGTTGGGGAATGAGCTAGAGATCTGTTCACTGACCCTCTCCAGGTCAGTAGGCGAGCAGGACAAACATGAACAAGATCGGATGGAGCTCCTCGCTGGCTGATCGTTTCATTTTCCATGGTTGTCATTCCAGAAAAAGGACGAACATTCACGCTCAGACATGCGATTGCGCGCTTCTCATTGGTTAATCGCATATTGCTCTTGTAGAGGGTGCCGTGATTAATCAATAATATCGGCGCAAGATTCATATTCGATTGATTGACTTACATTCGACTTCCAGCATGAGTCGGTTCCTGGCCGATTCACACACTGCTGGTTTAATATTTTCTGGGTATTTACTGTAGGATATATTTGCGCGGAAGCATGCGCCTGGAAACTTCCATTGTGACTTGGTTGTCAAACGCACGCAGCGATCCTGAAGCATTTCGCGGTGAGACACATTAATGGGATGCTGCAACAACAAAGATCGACTCGACTCTCTGCTTCCAGTAGTTGATCAATCGATCAACAGTCAAACAGATCGGCAAAACGACCAAAACCAGACGTAGGGATATCTGGACACATTCTAGGAATTAGTTGTGACTTCCTGGGGGAGAAATCCCATGCGATAATGCCGTTGACCAGCAAAAAATGATGGATGGTAATTTCCGAGAAGCAGGAACTCGGAGCATACACGGTCCCTGTCGCAATCGCAAAACTGTGTTCTCTGGAGGATAACAGTAAATGAAAAACCAGTGACTGAAACTGGTATCCGATACAGTAATCTGAAGGATAATTGAATGGAGGACTATTCACCATTTTGTTTACCCGGAGAAAAAACTAAAGTCTAAACACTGGGAGACTCAGGACAGACTCGCAATCGAAATTGTGTGGTACTATATTATGTTCAAGACACGGTTCCCTTTTCCTGCACTCGATCCCATTGCAAGAGGTACACTTGACAAGGTGGTGTATACTCTGACCACTCACTATACCACGAAATCTTTGTAAAACGTAAAAGTAAAATTTGACAAATATATATTGAATATATTCATTTCTTTGAATTGAAGTCCTCATTTTTAGGCAACATGTTCGGGACATAACTCAAAACGGTTACTCGTCATGTTTCGGGACAAAACCTTACTAGGGACTTTCATTAATTGGCTAAAAGCGTTATTGTATCGTACGATGATTGGTTTGAAAGTATTAATAATATCCAGTAGAAAAGCGTTGAGAGATTCTGGTGGGCTGGTACAAAAACGTTACCATTTGGTTGTCCCATGTTGGCGATTGCACTCTGCTTGGAATGGGGAACATCGTCAGAAAGAAGAACTCGAAGACGCACATGGGCGGCGACGTGACGAGCGCGCAGCAGCGCCGCAAGGTGACGCTGCCTCCAGGCTACAGTCAGCTGGTGAGTTTGAGTTACCCTTTATGTGCCTCTTGTGGTTTACTTGGTAGCTCTGTGGCGCTCTTACTTGGACTCACTCGCCATCATAGGAAGAGAATGACACGCACACACACATGCTCTTGCTTATTGACGGTGTCTGTGTGGTTGATCGACTTGCTTTGATGTGTTTGTGTTTGTAGCACTGGGTGCGGCTGACTCAGTCCGGTCAAGACCTCTCGGGTCTGCGCGGCGTACCGCCGAGACGCAACATCCCCATGGCCGAGGTGAACCAGCACAACACGGAGGACGACTGCTGGTCCGTGCTCGATGGCAAGGTGCGTGTATATATATACAGCGGCTTGTACATCTAGCTGTTATGTAGCATAGCTGAGGTGCGTATTTAATACTGTGGACTAACGTGTGCTTACTGTGCTTGTGTGTGTAGGTGTACAACTTGACACCGTACATGCGCTACCACCCGGGCGGCATCCCGTACCTCATGATGTCTGCCGGCGGCGACTGCACCGACCTCTTCAAGGAGTACCACCCGTGGGTGAATGCGCGCGGCATGTTGGACGTGAGTATTGGGACAGAGCATTCCTAGATGTTTGCTATCCCTGTTATCTATTGTATTATACTGATCGTATTGTATTGGTCGTACACTGTCGTCTTCCTTATAGAAATGCTACATTGGCGAACTGGACCCCGACTCGGTTGGGTCAAGCGCAGGTGACACCGCCGCGGCAGCCTCCAAGTTTGCTCTCGACGTGAACGAGTGGCGGGAGTTCAAGCTGCTCTCCAAGCAAATCGTGAGCGAGATGACCGTCAAGTTCACGTTTGAGCTCCTATCGAAAAAATACCTGGTACGGTGAAAATGAAGAAAGACCTCGGTTCATCATGTTTCAACAGAATGCTCAACAGCTGTGGATTGACTGGAGTTCTCTTGTTTATCTAGGGCTTGGAGGTCCCAGGACAGCACTTGAAAATCCGCGCGACGATCAACGGCAAAGTGATCGAGCGAGCGTACACGCCGTCGTCCAAGTTCACGCAAATTGGTTCGTTCGATTTGCTGGTCAAAGTGTACCCTGATGGCGTCATGAGCAGCTACTTGGACTCGCTGGAAACCGGCGCCAAGGTCGAGATGCGTGGCCCCCATGGTGTCATCGGGTACCCATCGGCGGGCAAGGTCACACACGGGAAGAACAGCCAAGACGCATCGCACCTGGTGCTGCTCGCCGGCGGCAGCGGCATCACGCCCATGCTGCAGCTCATCCGTGCGGTGTTCGAGTCCACGAGCGACACCACGCGCATCACGCTCCTCTATAGCAACCGGTCGCTCGAGCACATCATCGCGCTCGACCAGCTGGAGCCGCTCGCGAACATCTACCCGGGCCGCTTCCAGATCCACCACATCCTATCCAGCGGCAGTACACGCGACAAGAGCGCACTCGGCTCGTCGCTTGTGGGAAAATTGGACAAGGAGCTCTTGCAGCAGTTCTTGCCGGAGGCTGCGTCGTCGGTCGCTGTGTTCCTCTGTGGTCCACCGAAGTACGAGGACGCAGTGAGTCTGTACCTGCAAGAGCTTGGCTTCCAAGAGAACCAGGTCTACGTCTTTTAGAGAAAGAGAAAGAGAGAGAGCAATACAACACATACAACAACCATTTTGGATGAAATGCGCTCAATCAATTATTTTGTTGCATCACGTTAAAAAGACTTCCATTCGATCACTGGCAGTCAAGCAAAGGCTTAAATAAACGACATCTTGCGAGAAACCCGAGTTGCTTGCGTGCGAAAGACGTACAAAGGGTCACGACATTTTGGTTCAACTGAGTTTTCTTTGGGTGGATTCTACCAGAGGGTAGTAAAAAGCAGAATCTGGATTCCATGGGTATCTCTCCTTCTCTTCTTCAGCATAAGCTCTCTGAATTTGAAGCAATTTGCGTCGAATATCTGCAGGAAGTTGGCTTCCTGCTTGGATCGCTGCATCTATCGCTCACTTTTTAAAAGTTTGTGATGGAAGGTCACTGTCTCCTCGCTCACCTTTAAAAGTGAGGCGCCGTAGGTAACGGGGACCTCAGCCATCGATCTCCGCTCTCTTCCTTCCAGCGCATAGTCAGTTCTGCATTTGCTTGTATCGGCACACCTGTCTGTGCGAACGTGCTCGAACGGGGAACATGAAGGAGCCACCACCGGACCTGCCCTACCGCTGCGTCAAGTCGAGCCTCAAGAGCGTCGTCAAGGACACTCTTGTCATCGAGAAGCTAGCTGATACCGCGCTACGGGCCGATAGCATCATGATCCACACGCTCCAGCTGCTCAAGCTGTACCTGCTCCACTGTTGCGAGAAGGGCGGCAAACTGCCCACGCTCGACAGACAGTTCGTGACCTCAGTCATGAAGGTGCTCTGCAAGCAGCCCTCCTCGGGCAGGCATCCAAAGACCGAGACGCAGATCATCAAGGATATGCTCAAGGCCTTCTATGAGCAGCACTACAAGGCCAACGTGTCGGAGGAGCTAAGCTACGAGCACATGAGTACCGTGCTCGACTACCTCTCGACCAACGTCATCACCATGTACGAGAACAACATCAAGCAGCACTACGTCGAGTACGTCGAGCGGTACGTCAACGTGTCGTGGCGCAAGGAGCTGGTCGCCGTGATCAGGAGGAGTGGGAGGAAAACGAGGAGCCGCCAGGACGCGCTATGCGCTCGCTTGCGCAGAGTCAAAGACGACCTGCTCAGGCCGCACCTGCCGAAGACATCGCACCCCCTCTACCACACGTGGATAGACGAGCAGCGCAACCTGGTGCTCCCTGCGAGGGATCTTGAAAAGGACAACGTCAGCTACGACATCCAATGCTCACCGCAGGACTACCTCCCGTGCATGTTGCGCATGATGAAGGCGGTCGAGGCGCACGGCACGAGCATCAAGAACGCATGCCCACTATGCAGCAATGTCGTGCCCAAACACGTCCGCATAGACACGATGTCGCTCGTCAACCTCTGCTTCACGGAGGAACAGGGTGAGCGAAGCGACTACTTGACGAAAGGCAACCTCGTCAAGCGCCAAGACAGCATCTGGGGCTTCTTCTTCAAGGCCGACATGAAGTGCTTCCGCGCGCATGGGTAAACGTTCGACCACCAGATTCAGACGGACGGCGTTGGCTGCAACATCCTCCTAAAGCGAGAGGATCTTCTCGGCAAGCGGGTGATTCAAGCGAAGACAGGAAACAGCGAAATGTACATCGACGAGGTTGCCGACTACGAACCCCTGAAGGACAAGACGCTCGTCGCGATCGACCCCAACATGAGCGACCTGTTGTACTGCACCGACAGCGACACCAAGCAGCAGACAAGGTTCCGCTACACACAGGACACGCGCCGCAAAGAGACGAAGGTGAAGAAATACCGGGACTGCGTACAGCAATGCAAGTAGGAGGTGATCGATGGTAAGCGTGTCGCCACATAGCAGGTGGAGCTGAGCGCCTACAACAGGAAGACGACCGACTTCGAGCGCTTCAAAGTCTATGTGGAGAAAAAGAACGAGATGAACAGGCGTCTGAGCCCTGTGTACAACGAGTACATCTTCCGGAAGCTGAAGCTCGGCGGCTACATGCGTCGCCGGATAACGGAAGCTCGTCTCCTGAAGCGGTTCAAGAAGCTGTTCGGAAGCGGAGCAGAAACGATAGTCGCGATAGGGGATTGGGACCAGAAGCAGCACCGCAGGTTCACGGAGCCCGTCAAGGGCAAGGGCTTCAGGACGATGTTTCGGAAGGCGGGCTACGACGTGTACCTGGTCGACGAGTTCCGCACCAGCTGCAGGTGCGGCGCGCACGAACAGGGCGAGTGTACGACGCTCCGGGTCTGCGAGAACCTTCGACCGTACAGGAGCGGCAGCATCTTGCGTCACGGGCTGGTCAGGTGTGCGACTTGTTCCAGGCTGTGGAACCGAGATTTGAACGCCGCGTCGAACATCTGGAGCAGTGACGAGCGCGATCCGAGGCGAGGGTCGCCCCGTGTACCTTCGAAGAGCCAGAGGCCCACTCAGTGGTGCTATGTCGGTAGGGAACGAACTTCCTGGATGTCTTTCGACGCTTTCATGCAACCACGATTTGACAGAAGGCGGGTGAAATGGACTCCCGTATTCGTGGAATAAACGAACGAAACACAATACGCACGCAAAAAGTACCCCTCTGGTCTGTTCGGTCCTCACGAAAAAACGCAACACCAGCGGTGGTGGGCTCTTGAGGATGAGATCGCAATTTCATTGCCGTCACTCAACCATTTTTTGGCATGGAGAACATGATCATTTCGTATACGGCGGCCATTCTCGTCAACTCTTGTAGAACTGGGCTCGGTTCGTTAGAGGCAGTGACGCATTGCACGTGTGGCACCCAGTGCTCAGGTCCGCATTCGCCGTGAAGCAGCTGAACAGAGGCAAAAAGAATGTGTACGTTAGATATAAATCCTATCAAGCCTAGCCAGAGACAATTCACATCCACAACACCTACATCGAGCAGAGCCAGTCGTTGCCCGTGATTCGCACGCGACTCGGTCCAAACATGCGCTTTCGGAAGCACTTGTCGCACTTGTTGTTCCAGATGCTGACGTCCGCGCGGCACTCGGCGCCGGCGCACTTCCACGACTCGCGCGGTGAGAGAAACTGCGCGTTTAACACGCACTGCGTCGCTGGGTCCATCCGACGCACTTCAATTTGGCAATTCTTGACAATTTTCGCTATCGGATGATAAGAAAACACAACAGAAACATAAAATGGTGAGTTTCTTCACCATCTAGCGGCTCACCCAGACCCGTAACCATCATACCGTTGATCTCTTCGACTGCGTTAATTGCTCCGTCTTCAGCTGCAAAAGTCACACAAGCATCGCCTCGCGGACGCAGTGAACGCTGGCAAAGAAACACGTCGATCGATGGAAACCCGCTTTCTCGATCCGTCTATAAAAAATAGTAACAAAACACACACACCTCATCAGTGAGATCACTATCCCGCCATCAGTTCTCATATGATTGGCATCAAAAACGTACCTCAATGCCAAATGGGGCAAACAGCTCCTCGAGCACTTCTTCGTCGATCATGCCGTTGATGCCAGACACGTACACTCGTCGCTTGAGCTGGCGCTGATCCACCTGCACGCTCTCCAAGTCGAATCGAATATCAGCGGCTCTCAAGTCACTTCCGTCTAGCTCGCCATCTGAATCGGAGATGTACATATCGCTCTCCGAGTCAAAGAGCGTGCCTGGCAGCGGCGCGCTGGACTTCTTATCCTCAACACGCCCGCCATTGTTGTCTTTCTGTGGCGGGCGGGATCTCGGGTCCACAGGTTTCGATTTTTTCGAGTCTCGTTGATCGCGGTCTTCAGAGTCGTTCTTGCGCGCAGAAACAGAGGACTTGCTACCATCATTACGGTCCAGGCTTCTCGCGCGCTTCCTCGATTCAGAGCTGGTACGATCGTCTGCCGAAGGAGATCTGTCCCTCTTCTTGTTGCTACTGGATACTCGAGAGCTCTTGGAGCTACTACTAATAATACTACCAAAGCGACCGCTACGATCGTCGTTGCGCGAAGACCGGCTGCTGCACTCGTCCTGATCGCGCGACCTGGATCGAGAAAGCGATCGATAGCGCTCTCGAGACGACTCACTTTCATAGCGATCGTGTTTCCACATCGGACTGCGTGAGCGGGAATGGTCACGACGGCGACCACGGTCCTTATCCTCCTTGTCACGACTCGAGCTGCTGAACCGGTGACTGTCGTACGAATCGCTCGACCGTCTTCGGGATAAAGGAGACGGCGATCGTCGAGACGATTTGGACTTGTCGTGCTTCGATTGCTTCCCTTTTCCTTTCTGACTGGAGGACGATGATGAAAAGCTCTTGGATAATGAGTAAGACTTGCTGTTGCTGCTGCGCTCTGGGTACGACTTCTTCTTTGTTGACACTGGTTCGCCGCTTGAAGGTCCGTAGTGACTATCTTTTTGACGAGCAGGCGGCTTCGCTTTCTCTGGACTCGACCGCTTGTCCGAGCCACCGTTGTTTCTCTTCTCATCCGGCACTGGTGCTGCTTTCATTGCTGGTTGCTGGTTCCCTGGGGCTTTCTTCTTCTTTGGAATCGGCGCATTCTCCATGAATTTCTCCCTCGGCACAAACGCAATGCCCCGCTTCTCTTTCTCCTCCTGCACTTTCTTGAATGCACTTGGTCGCTTGTACTCGCCATCGCGGAGGTCCCGCGAAGTCAGACCGTTTTCCCTTTGACTTTCAATGTGGAGCGCGTCGTGGATGTCGAGCTGTCGTTCTCTTGGATACTTTGGAGTTTTCGGGTTCGAATCCACATTTTCATTCGATGACGACACCGCCGATGAAAACGACCAAGATGACGACTGCGATTTCTCCGGTGGACTCGACGAGCCGTTCTTGCTACTGGAATCTTTATCACCGGATCGAGAACCTTTGACACCTCGAATTGACGTTGACAACGGCTCGTCATCACTGTCGTAGCTTTTTGACTTGATGCCGTTCGACTTGCCTCCGTACGAAAGATAGCGCTCCTCATCGTCATCTTGTGGCTTTTTGCTTGCACGACCGCCACCGTTGCTGTTTGTTGACTTGCTACTATCACGCTGATCTGCACTTTGCTGACGTTTCTCTGGCATGGAGATCGACGAAATGAACTCCTGGGTCAACCGAGTGGACGAATAAATCTCTTGACTTTGCACCAGCGGTTCACTGAATCGACTCTTCTTCACACCAGGCGTAGTACCGACTGCATACACCCCAGCAGAACTGCTTCGTTTACCATTCACGAATTTGTCCACGCCGTCGTCAATCACTTTAATCGATCGTCGAGAGTGCTGGAACTTGCCCTTCAACACTGTCGAAGTTGCGATTGCAGCGGGCTTTGTTGCTTTTCGTAGTCCATTCGAACCAATTGGCTCTTTCGTCACTGCTCTGGTGACAGGAAACTTGTTCTTTGCGCCATTTGCAGGAACAGCAGCAGCCTTCGGATCTGGAGACTTGGCATTTTTGCTGCTGCTGTCAGTAGGTTTCTCAGTGAATTGTGCTTGGGTGGTGCTTTTCGCCTCCCCAGCTTGCTTTTGCTCTTGCTGCTGTTTCTGCTTTACCTTCAGCTTTCGCAACGGCGTGTCAACGAAAAACTGCTCATAGTCGTCGTCGTGCGGCGCCACGACCCCCGGTTTCTCATCGGAAGCGCCACTGTCGTCGTCACTGAATCCAAGATCCTCTTGTCTGCTTGTAGTACTCTCATCCATTCCTCCCCCAAACTCGAAATCCGCATCGTCGCTCAGATCCTCTTCGACGTCATCGAAATCGAGAGTCTCCGCCTCGGATTCGTCATCTTTGTTCGCGCTCCCAAGCTGCTTCTCGGTGTCAGTTGGCTGTGCTGCATTGGCGTTTTCAACCAAGTTGTGCTTCGCTAATGTTGCTTCCGACAAACCGATTGAAGTCGCTGTGCTCTGCGCCTTCTTGTCGGGCTGTTCAGAATTTGGTGCAACCGACTTCGTGTTGACTGCTGGTGCTGCTCGACCTTGTGACTTCGGCAAATCGGCACTCACGACAGGCGTCTTGGTTGTTGGTGCAGGTGTTACCTCACTTGAACTGACGGCAGGGACGGCTGACACGCGTGATAGCTCGTCATTCTTATCACTGTCGTCTTCAGCAGCGTCATCAACCATATCAATTTCAAAGTCCGCAGTTCCAGCGTCCGAAACATCTCCGCCATTATCAGCCGCAGGAACGTCTTCACTCCGCACATGAGTTTCGAATCCATTGTCCACACGTTCCTTCGCAGATTGTTTTGCTCCATTGCCACCAGAAACTTCAACGCCATTCACAGCGGATTGTTGAGGCTCATTGACACGCTTTACCGACCCTTGTGACGCAGGCTGGGTGGCTGACGTCGTTGCTGGAGCAGAACTCGCGCTCTCTCGCATGGACTTTGAAAGATTCAGTCGCAAGATCATGGCATCCTTCTTCTCCTTGGTCCGGACGTGCGAGGCTGCGTCTGTGTTACGAGGTATCCTTCCGGCGTTGATGCTGCTGGTCGGCTTCTCTCGATTGATGACTCTCTTAATGACACTCCCATCTGATCCATCGTCGCTGGAGAGGAGGTCGATTGTCTCGTGCATGCGTCCATTGCTGTCCGATTTTTGTCGATTCGGAGCCGCAGTTGTTCTTTCATTTACGTCCATGCTGTCACTGTTGGCGCTACCGGTACTTGCTATACCACTTGCCTTTGCAGGACTCGACGTCGCAGTGTTAGTTTCTTTCACGGTTCCTGCTGCTTTCTTCGTTCTCCGTTTCGATGTTGCTTTCTTTGTCGCTTTTTTGCTGTCTTTTTGTTGATTTCGAAGCCGCCGACGGGGTTTCCCTTTCGAAGACGAAGAGGAAACAGCAGCCTTTTTAGCATCTTCATCCAGATAGTCGTCGCTCAGGAGCTCCACGTCGCTGACCGGGTCATCTTGGTCGTCCACTTCGTCAGGGGAGAAGTCGCTTCCATAACTCAGAGAAGACTCACTGTTGCTGTTGTCAGTATCCTTCCCTTCTGCATAATACTTGGCAGCCTTGTTGATATATCGCTGCTCTTCGACAGAGCTGACACCGTACCGGGCCGCAGGACGCCGATTTCGCTGCGCCATCACTTCTTTGCGACGAAGCACCTCCGGGTCGCGGTATCCAGTCACCCAGCTATGCATCTCCGCACCGACTTCATCTGGGTCCACTAACTTGTGTGCTGATCGTGCGTTTTCAACTGGTCGCCCTGCTTCATCACCACCACTCTCGTCTGACCCATCGCGTACAACGTTTCGGCTTTTCTTCTTCTTCTTGGCAAAGTCTGAAAAGACGGATTGCTTCAGCGCTTCCATTGCATTGGGAGACTGTGTATGGCCGCTCGCTTTTGGTCGATTTGCTTTCAAATGCGACAGGGTACTTTCTTCACTTTTGTGCTCTTCGTGGTCACTGTAGTGCGCTGTTTCAGGAGGAAGGTGGTGGACCACGTCGCTGATATCGAGGTCTAGCTCGTTCATCAGCTCCGTGACGCCCGCGTCCTCGTCCAGTTGGACGCTCATAAGCGAACTCACATGCACTTTTCTCGTTGTTTTCGAAGGTGATAAATTCAGAGGTGGTGGGACCACAAACTTCGGCTGCAACTGGACATGCTTTGCCGGTGATGCGTACAGCTTCGGCGGGGAGTTCTTCGCCAGCAAATGGCTCGGCATTTCGATCAGCGCCAGCATATTCGGTTTTGAACAATTCGTGTTCACTGCGTCCGGTGCTTTCGAGTTGTTATCGACAGTAACAGCCGCTACTGGCTGAGCATCGCCAGAAGCACTGCGCGCAGCTTCTGCCTCAAGAAGCGACTTGATGTCTTCCGCATTGACTCCGTCGAGGAAGTCGAGCCCAAGATCCACTTCGGGTATCCCTTCATCACCACTATTCGCACTATCACTGTCGTCCAGGAAACCCTCCTCCGCCTCTTGCTCTCGATAGCGCTTCTGCGCGTGCACAAACTGCAAGTGAGTGTTCACGCGCGCCAGGATCGACATCTGCTGCTGCTCGCGCTGCCGCTTCTTCGAGCTCAACCACTGCACCACGCGCTGGAGCTCATCATCCCAGGTCATGTTCGCACTGCTGGTCTGGCGCATTTTTGTGTGTTGCGCTGCAATTTAAAATAAAAAACGGAGTGGCTCGTGTCCCGCGCAGGTATCTTTTGGTTCAAGATGATTTGTTGCCGCAGATGCTGCCGCCTTTCTTGCTGCTCTTGGAGACCACGCAAACGCACACAAACAGCACCACTGCTGCACAACGGAGAGAGTGTTAGCATACGCATCTAGCGAGTGTAGTGCCTATCGACGCAGAGTGATGGCACGTACATAGAGAGAGTGTGAGCGCGCGGGAGGTGAATGGCGCCGTTGCTCTTCTCTATTTCTTGCAGCTTCCCCAATGCCAACTGTGTGAGTGTCAGCTTCACGTCAACTTCACTACCGGTACCCATACCGGTAGTGAAAGGCTTCGACAAAAAATACCATGAGTAATACCGGTTAGGTCTCCGGTATTGCATATTTTTTAATTGGCTAGAAAAATATATCGCATCTTATTTACCAATTACATTTGATTGTGAAATGAATACTGCACTCGCAAAAAATAAAAGGCCAAGAGACGTGGTTGTCAATCAATCATTCAGCGCATTCAATTTGCGAAGAGGTACGAAGCAAACAAGCACAGAGATGGCGACTCCTGCGAATGGCGTCGGCGCGATCACCAAGAAGCTGCGCGGCTACGACTTTTTCCATGCGATCGGCTCGCCCAAGCGCATCGTAGCGCCCATGGTATGTACTTTTTTGCTGTGCGATAAATTTCTCTGTCGCTCTCCAGAGCGCCAAGAGCTCACGAGCTCAGCGTCGCGTCTCCAATCAACGCCTCGAGAGGTTGGTCGTAGCAAGCTCGTGGTTAACGAAGTGCTATGCTTTCTTATGGCGCTACTGTAGGTTGACCAATCAGAGTTGGCGTTCCGCATGCTCACCCGCAAGCACGGCGCGGAGCTCTGTTACACGCCGATGTTCCACAGCCGCCTGTTTGCGGAAAGCCCGGCGTACCGAGAGAAGATGTTTGAACAGCACATTCAAGACCGACCTCTGATCGTTCAGGTGCGTTATACAGATGCGAAGAAAGCCTATCAGCTCTTTATGTGGTGATATGGCTTTAGCTAATATGGCTGTATGCTGTATTGTTGTTACTGCCGTACAGTTTTGCGGAAACGACCCGCAGACCGTGTTGGCTGCTGCCAAGCACGTCGAAGGCCACTGCGACGCTGTCGACCTCAACCTCGGCTGCCCACAGGTACGCAGTAGCGATTATTGTTGTGAGGCGCTTAAACATATAACGCTGATTTTCGTCTTATACGTCTACATGATTGTATAGGGCATTGCTCGCAAAGGCCGCTACGGATCGTTCCTGATGAAGGAGAAAGACGTGGTGCGCGAGATTGTCCAGACGCTGAGCGACAACCTGTCGATTCCTGTGACCGTGAAGATTCGCATGTTCCCGGACGAGCAGGAGACGCTCGAGTTTTGCGATATGCTGCAAGCCGCAGGTTGCGATATGCTGGTCGTGCACGGCCGCACCAAGGAGATGAACAAGACCGCGGTCGAGGCCGTGAACTGGGACATCATCCGCCAGATCAAGGCGCGGCTGACGATCCCCGTGATCGCGAATGGTGGCATTGAGACCCCTGAAGACATTGAGCGCTGCCTTGAAGCTACGAACGCTGACGGCGTGATGAGCTCCGAGGGGATCCTGGAGAACCCAGCGATCTTTGCGGATGCGGGCAGCAACACACCGGGCAAGAACACGTCGTTCATCGAGCTCGCGAAGCAGTACATAGCGTTTGCTGAGGAGTTCCCGCCCGCGAGCGAGAAGATCGTTCGCGCGCACTTGTTCAAGATCCTTTTCCAGGATCTGCGCGTACACACGGACTTGCGCGACGAGCTGGCGGCCGTGAAGACCCGCGAGGCGATGGTCGGCATCTTGCAGGAGCTCGAAGATCGCTCCACAAAACAGCAAGAAGAGACTGGTGGAGATTGTGCGCACCCCAAGGTCGTGTACGCGGCTGAGACCAGTTGGTACCGACGCCACCGTAAGGGGCAGGAGAAAGTGCGCGCGCGCCAGAACTCGTTTGAAGGCGCCGTCGAGTCGGGGTATAACAACATCTTCGCTTAAGCGGACGACCCACTTACCCACTTCATTTGAACTTTTAGAGCACGCCAATTGAATCAAAATGCATATCCTCCTAAAGTCGCAATATTGCTGCGTATGGTTGGTATATTGGTTTATATATCGCGTTCTCTATGTTGGAAAATCTAATCTGTTGTTATGATGCAGCAGCGTGGTTGCTGCCCCCATTCTGATACTACTACCGCGATACTGTTGTTGTGCGTTACTCCGTTTTCTCTGTCGAGTGGAGCCCCATGCCCCAGCCCAACTTCGCTCGCTTCTCTGGACGAGCAGTCAACGATGACTCGCGTTTTGCAGCTGCGTCAGAAGTAGACGCATTGAAAAACGCTGGAAGCGGCACGTCTTCAGCCATCTCCACATCTTTTGCTCCAAAGGCAGTTACACTGCTTTGCTTCGTTCGACCGACGCTCTCCCGCTTGCCATCTCCCCCTTCAGATAACTTTTGTTGCTGGTGGCTCGAAGATCGATGCGATGAGGAAGTCGAGGAGAAATCACCCGAGCCTGATGCCGGTCGTCGTCGTTTTGGCTTGCTGCTCTTGAGGTGAGCCAGCAATTTCTTCTTCTGCGCCGAGTAGGTATCAGGGAGTTCACTAAAGTCAAAGGCGTCGTCAGACGAGCGAACATCCACAAAGAAGTCCATTTCGAGCAACTTCTTGGCGCTCAGTCGCTTTGCTGGATCCAAGTGAAGCATGGACTCGAGCAAGGCGTACGCTTCATCGGAAAGGCCCTCGCGCTTCTGCTTCTGTAGATACTCCGCGACCGTCTTGCGCAGCCGCATCTTGTACTCGTCCTTCGGCTTGTACCTGCTAAAGAGAGGTAACTTGGTCGCGCCTTGCCACACAACATGCGGCGTGCCACACAACCGGAAAATCAAATCCAGCTGCATGCGCGTGTCCGTGCCTTGCAGGAAAGCAGTGTTGTCTAGCAGAATCGCGAGCGCCACGCATCCAGCCGACCAAACGTCACTTCTCCACGAGAAACTGCGGTCTCCGAGCAGTAGTTCAGGAGCCGAGACGCTGAGCCAAGACCCCATGCAAATCTCTTTACGTTCATTCTCGCTCATATCGTACACGTTGCTGCTGCTACTGCCAGGCGTCGTTTTCCGCATCGTATGGTAGCCACCCAGCTTGGCACCTGATTTGAAAAGGTACACTGAAGATAGAAAACCAAATATTACAGTCGAGTAAGTAAACAGCCATTACGTATCATACACGCACGCACAAGGCAGGCAAACTTACAATGCGATGGAGCAACGAAGCGATGCACAAAGTTGAACTCGTGACAGACTGCAAGGCTGTGCAGCATGTCGAAAATCGCTTTCTTCTTCAGATTCGTTGGGACGGCCACCTTGGCTTCAAAGATCCCTGAATACATGTGCAGGGGCTGCTCGAAGGCAAGGTAGTGCTTGCTGGTCTCCAGACGAGTTGATGACGATGACGAAAACACGCTCGTGTCTGAAAAATCCATCATATCCGCATCCAAGTCGACACTCGTAGCAGGACCTTTCGACTCGCTTTCACTTGCTGAGCTTGTTGAGCTTCTTTTCGTCTTCTTCTCTTCTGGGAACACGATACCATGCAACTTGATGAAATTGTTTGGTGATTTGCTGTGGAGCACAATGGCGGCTGACAGCTCACGAACACATGACTTGGAGATGTCTCCTTTCTTTGAAAATGGCGATTCGCTGTCACGGTTCGGCCATGCTTGCAAATACACCTTCTTCCCAGCCAAATCAAACGGGGCGTCCTTCGAGATGACACCCAAGTAGCTGCGCTTGCGAATCATTTCAGCGCTCGTAATCTCCGTCGTGTGCAGACGATCGGAGCTTGACAGGATCGACGTACTTCCGCCTTTTGGACCTTTCGCAACTTTTTTCGGCACAACGGCAGCAGCCGGCACGATCTCGCTATCCTCGTCATCTCTGCCTTGTGTACTTTTTTTCGACTCAAGTGAGCTCTTCGCGTCAGACCCATTGCCGATCGTCGTTGCCGCAAGCGACTTGCCGATCATTGACAGCGTAATACAGTCCGTCTTGTCATCTCTTCGACTGCTGTTGGTGTCTCTGTCTGGAGATACAGACGCCTTACCGGAGCTGGAAGACGGAACACTGATCCAGGACTTGAGCAACGTGGATATCCTCTGGGAAATCTCGACTAGCTTCTCTTTCGCAACCGCGAATTGTTCGGTATCAAAGTAGTCGTCCGATCTGTCGACTTTGCGGCTAGGCTTCGCGATTTTCTCTAGACGATTCCATCGCTCTTTTAGGCTGTCGCAAATTGAGAGAGAGCATTCAAGAAGCATCAAGCTCTCGAGCTCATTCTTCTTCCCGTCCAAAACCGGTAAGTAGTCGGGCAGGGATGACAATGCATCCGCAGCAGAATTCTCGCTCGAGTTGCTCGTCCTTTCCTTCAAAGCCTGTGTGACCGCTGCACTTACGTACACGATACTGAGCACGATGCACTCGACCGGTGTTTGGATCCAAATCGGAAGCCGAAGCGCTTCGGCAACCAAGTGTTTCGCCTCTTTCTGCACATCGCCTGGGAAAAATGGGAGGTTCTTGCCATCGCCGTGTTGCTGCTGTTTCTTTCTACCCTTGTTGCCACTTGTCAACGAGTCGAGCAGCGCGTACGGATCCTCACTGGACAAGTCGTATCGCAGCCCTTCAAGCAACTCCTTCTCGACTGCAAGCAAAGGTCGCTCCGTGACGAGGAACTCGTCGGACTTGATGTGAAGTTGCTTCGTTGGGTCGTTGCTGCTGCTAGCAGAGTTCTTGGCAGCGTACACTTCCGAGACAAATGACTCCCACGAGAACCTTCTGGAATGCGCTTTCAGGAACAAATGCAACAGCGAGGTGGCTAGATGTTCGACCTTGCTCACGTCCATCGCATGGAATGTGAGGTACCGATTCAATGCGATGATCGCGCTGGTTGCGTCTTCACGATCCAAGTGAAGCTTTTTCACGAGCCGAAAAATCAACTTGACGCATTTCTCGCGCATTTTTTGTTCGAGCGACAACGAAATCCCAATTCGGCGGCTTGGCGAGTCTTCCATTTGCTCCACACTGACCAACCAGTTCAACTTGCGACCGAAGCAGTACGGCAGAATGATTTTTGGAGTGTCGTGGACAGTTGTAGCCTTCTGGCTACCACCACTTTGTCGTTCCGCAGTGTCTTTGTCTCCAGCTGCATTTGAATTTTTCGCTTGGTCTTGACGACGACGGACCACAACGTTGCGTTTGGCACGATGAAAGTTCTCCACTTCTTTTTTTCCTGCGTGGTAAATTCGAAGACTCTTCCCGTACAGAGGGCGATTGTTGAGCTTGCGCTGGAACATACTCGCGTACTTCGAATCCGAGAATTCCACCAACGCCCATCCCGAGTCGTCATTGAAGAAGAACAACTCCAAATCGTTCACCACGTCCTGGGAATTTCTTTTCAGTGCTGCTGCGTCGGAAGCTCCAGATCGGTGGCGACGATCGTCGACCAAGAACAAAGTTCGCAGTGATGCGGCACTGCACTTGCTCGAGACCCCCTTGACAAGGATTTTGTTTGTGATGACATTTCCATCCTCGTCCACAATTTCTCCGTCATTGTTTTTCTTCGTTACTGGAATTGCGTTCGAGATGGTTCGTCCAGTGAACATAGAACTGCTCGGAGACGGCTCTCTCGACGAACGAGACGATTTGACTCCGCTCTCATTTTGCTTTGGCGACGGCTCTCGACTCTCTCCCTGGTGGTCGGTTACTCGTCGTTTTGGAATCGAGAACACTTCTTTTTCGATCTGATCTTCCGACAGACCGTCAAGCTCGAAGAAAATGTGCCAGTCCAGTTCGCTCAAGCGAATGTACCGCTCGCTGCTTTTGTCATCAGGAGAGTCGAACACGTCTTCTTCGTCTGCGACGTCAATCGTGTCTTGATAATCCACTTCGTAGAATCCATCTTTCTCGTCATAACTGAATAGATCAAGCATAGAATATCATGCGTAAAACAGGATGAGTCCACATCATCTGGACAGATCGACCAACTGACAGCTTCCCCAAACACGCATCGTACCTCCTGACGGTGGCAATGTAGTACATCGAGTGGTCATCGGGCGATTTAAATATGCGGATCCGGCGGTTGACAATCGCGGCGCCGATCTCACTTTTCGTTGGTTCTCGAAAGTATCCGCGCGGGGTATCGTCTTTCACGACGTCTCCTTCCGTGCCGATGATGCCTTTGCAGTTTGCAGACTCACAGAAGCACCTATATCACAAAAATAATCCAAGCGTCAGCGCATTGATCAGACATAGCCATCCAGGTAGACTCATGCTAACTCAAGTGCACATACTTAATTTGACGGGAGCCCAGCGATTTCCACTGGTAGTCAAACGTGAGCTCTTCACTCTTGTTGATATCGCGCAGTGCAATGACCGCGATGCGCGTCTCGCCCTTCACAGTCCACTTCTCCGTCTTGCAGTTTGGTTCGCAACTGTGGTTAACAAACCGCGTGAAGCTGCCTTTGTTTCGCGCGTCAATGTAAATACCAGGCTCTAGCAGCAAATAGTAAAAATTCAACTCGTTCTGTGTACGCACATGAACGTGAACAGTTCATGAGTCTCAGACAAAGAACCAGCAACATAGTTGTAATGGGTTTCGCGCCATTGTACTTACCCGCGGTGCAGACTTGAGCCTGAGGTTCAGTTCCTTTTGGTCAATGATCTCGCCGACGTACTCGCCAATGATGCGCGACTGAGTAATTTCCTCCGTCGTGCGCACACCAAAGCCCTTGTGTTCTGTCTGCAATCGGGCATTCCATAGAAAAATGATGAGCACATGAGAGTGCAATATACGATCCATACATGAGGTTTGCTTACCTTGAATGCTTCAAGCTTTGGGAACAGGTGCTGGTGCTGCAGACGCTGGTTTCCGCAGTACTCTCTCGCAGGACAATTCGAATTACACTCGACATACGTTGCGAAATTCAGACACGACACGTCGTCGCAGCGCTTCTTGTCCTTGTCAAACGTATCTGGGTAGCTGCAGTAACAGACTGCATCATCATCGTCTTCATCGTCGTTGTCGTCGTAGTCGCGATTCAGCAGTTTGTCGCGTTTCAAATGCGACAGCGGATACTCGTTGCGGGTGATCAGCTGCACGTTACGGATCGCTTCGAGGTGCTCAAAGCGGAACGAGGCTGCCTTGTCTTTCTCTTTCTTGTCTTCGTCTTCAGGCTCTTCCTGTTCATCCACCTTGACACGCTCTTTAGCGTTGGCACTCACCTTGTTCTCGCTCGCATCGCCAGTACTACACTCTTTCACGTATTCCTTTCCTTCCCTGATCTCTACTGAAGCAGGAGTTTCCTTTCTTTCCTCCGTGACCAGCTTTTCTCGCTCTTTCACCGGAGTCACGGACTCGCGCACTTTCTCAGGCGTCATCACGGATTCACGCTCAGGCTCACGCTCCAGTTCGTTTTCGCGCTCATGTCGAACGTCTCGCTCCTTCGGCCGTCTCTGTTCCTTCTCTCGCTCTTGTTCTCTTGGTCGTCGCTCTTCCGAGCTCGACGTGTCACGCCGGCGATGGCTCGTGCTCCTGCTCGCCGCTCTTCTGCTTTTGCTGCTACTCCGGCTGCGGCTACGATAGCGGCGAGTGCTGCTAGGGCTCCTCGACTTTTTCTTGCCTCGACTGCGACTGTGACTATGGCTGTGGCTTTCACTGTGGTGTTGACTGTGGCCGTGTCGATTGTCGCGCGGGTGTCGATGGCGCCGCTTTGCACGTCTGCGGTCGTCGCGAGAAGACCGGTTTGGGGATCGAGACCGCGAGCGCGTACGACTGCCGCCGCCCCCACCATTCTCTCTGCTCCTGCTGCGCGTACGCTTCTCCGTCGCCATGGCGCCTACAGATGGACGGACGGACGTGAGTGAGTGGAAGGGCGAGTGGAAGGGCAGACACCACTTCTTCTCCTCCCTCTCTCTCTCTCTTGCGCTTTCCTGGTTTGAGCTTGGTTTGCGCGCGCAATTTCGTCGCGCAGGGGAAAACCTCAAAAGGCGAAGAGTACAATAGAACATAAATAATAACACACATTCAATATCCCCACACGACAAAGTATTTCGTCAACCCTAAAAAAATGAACGACATAATGGGACAAGAAATCACATCGCTCTAGATCCCCTCTCAATTCTTCCTTACCGGATGCGACTCTGCAATTCACATACACATACGCATACTCCATGCTCGCCTGAGGGGTATCAAATATAGCTCACGTTGCGGGCTTTGAACCACACAACAATTCTCGCTTCATTTGTGTGATTATTTTTATGCTTACGATAGTAAACAAGCTGAAATATTTCGTGTGGACCACTTCCACATGTTGTCGATCGTTGAACGAGTCAGGATGGAAATGGATACATTTCATTGAAACTGTGGAGCGGATCGGATGGTCTCGCTTGGCGTGGCTCTTGATTCGTTTCGCTTTGATTGTTTTCTCCTATAGTAATGAATGCTGCTGGTATGAAACCATCATGAGCCGGCAACAGCTACACGAAACAAATCCAAACAGGCAGTTGCTGACAGCATTTGAGCACCAATTGATTGTTTTTCACTGGCAATTCCCATTATTGGGTTTGATTTACCTACCTACCTATTCAAAAGAAGAAAAAAACAAATTCAACACATCCACACCCACACCATGCCCTTCCTTCCCTCCTATCTACTTCTTGCCTATTTCGTTTTCCCACATCCCCCACAGCTCATACACACATCTCAACTTTTCTTCGTTCGTCTAGGGGAAGTTCACTTGGTCCAGCTCTGTCATCGAGTCTCGTCGTTCGCCAAACACGTAGTGGCCCGCCACGTACCCGCCAATCGTGCTCAAAAAGAGCACCCAGTCGTAGGTCATCGACACCAGCATCAGCATGTACGCGATGAAGATTGTGAACCCGTGCAAGAAGCAGTGGATCAGGTGTTGGGTCTCCGGCGCGAGTGTGCGGAACCACGCAGGGCAGCACGCCTGCGTCAGCGACGCACTCTGGTACGACGACGAGCGCAGCAACTGGGTCATCTCCGATGTCAACATGCTGTTGTTGTTCGTGCTTGGGTAGCCATTTGGTACACTTCGCAGGCGCTTCAGTGTGTTGCTCTCTTTGCGGAGAATGCGGCGCAAGTGCAGCAAGTACTCGTTGAACACTGCAATGAGCGCCACGCCAACGCAGCCAAAGAAGTACACCCAGCGCGTCGAGAGCACCCATCCAGGAAACCACAGCAGCACGCACGGTGAGCCATTGCGTCCAAACGAGAAGCCGTTCAGCATCGTCGTACCGGGTCCAGAGCAAAAGTCCACATCATTCGATTGACCAGCAGCACCGCTCTTGGCTTTCGCGCTGCTGTCGTCCTGGAATTGCAAGACCTGGTCGTACACCTGGTGGGCGTGGCCCATGCTGCATGTCTTGATCACTTGCTCGCCATGCTGCGTTGACACCTGAGGCCCTTCACGCGGAGAGGTCTCCATGCCGCACACAGGACACAGTGGACCAGAGGAGGTATCTTCAGCAGCGTTGGCATCGGCAACAACTGACTCCACGCCTTTCAAGCCCGTTTTCTATTGAGCAAATGCAAAACAAATAAAGCGTGAGTGCATGGAACGCAACAACAGCAGCCGCAAAGCAAAATAAGATATGAACGTACCGGATCTTGCAGGAACTGCGTCAATGTGTCCTGCTTGGCGAAGCGTAATCGTTGCCCATTCTTCAAGTCAAAATGATACGCTGCGCTCATAACCATTTCGCCACTCACAGGATCCGACTGCAGCATATCCACGTCATAAAGAAAACCACACATACAGTAGCATTAGTGACGCAACGATTCATTCAACAATAGCTTGGATCCGTGAAGGCAAAAGCGCGGAACGCACCGGCATGTCCATCATGGCATTCTGCGCTTGTTCTGCAGCCGCAACGAGCGAGCTACTGCCATCGCAAAGCAGCGAAGCGCACAGGAAGACGGAGAGCGCGACCATCAGCAGCGAGGGTGTGCGCATTGTTCGGTGTGTTCGTGCCGCCATTGTTGATGTGTCTTGCTTTGCGTTGCGTGTCCAGGTCGCGATTGCGAAATGGGACAAGCTGTGAGAGAGGAAGATTGACAGACAGACAGGAGCTCTTCGAGGAAATGGCCAGAGAAAAATTACGATCGCGCTCTCTCCAGCAGTGCTCTAGTGCGAAAACCCTTTTATAAATTATAAAAGATGAGTATGGATATATAGATGATTTACACTTTTGATCTATACATGAGGTAAGCCGTAAAAATTCCCCGATATACCCATTAGCAGAATAACCGTCTGCTTTCCAAGACAGATTGCGACCAGACGATTCGAGGTTTTTGATTTTGCCTCTGCTAACAACAGGCATCATGTAATGGCAAAAAATACCAAAATAAGGTGTGTTAAATAAAAATGACTGACACGGATCCATTTATCTACCCTTTAAATGAATGATATAGAGATTTCACGCCTTGTTTTGGTAAAATGACTGTGCTTGCAAAGGTATTGACCCGAACCTTCACAGCAAATTCTCATTCCACCTGCAACTCGAAGAGTAACAGCCCAAGAGCTCAGCGCAGCAACAACTCAAGATGGCGCCGTTCTGCATGGGGACCGGCATCAACATGGGCACGAACGGACTCAAGTGGGCGGGCGACGACCCGGAGGACGACTGCGTCATGCTCTGGACGCAGGTGTTCGGTGTCACGAGCGTCGGCCGCGCCGTGATCGCGTCCATTGTCGTGTTCCTCATGGCGCTGCTTGCACAGTACCTCACGACCCGCAGCGGCAACAAGATCCAGGAGGCCAAGGAGTTCGCGAAGAAGAGGCGTACAGCGGCAGTTGTGCTGTCGTCGCAGTACTACGACCCCGAGCAGGGCAGAGGCAGCGCAAACGGCAGAGGATCGAATGGCTCGAATGGCACGAATGGATCAAATGGGAGCGCACCACCGAGCTCGAAAATGAATGCCACCGCGACGCTGCAGCAGCAAGTCGGTTCCAATGCAACTAGCGCAGTATCAGCCACGGTCACATCGGTGTCGATCTCGTCGCGATCCATCCCAGCGTCAACGGCTGTGCGAACAACGATGGCGATCCCAGCTGCACATCTCTTCAGCAATGGCAGTTCAGCGCCGACCCGAGCGGGCGAGACGCTGAAAGTGAGCGACTATGAGCACTTTTGTGACAGTCTGCAGCACGGTTTGCGCATTTTCATCGCGTACCTGCTGATGCTCGCGGCGATGACGTACGATGTGACGCTGATCGTGAGCATCGTGCTTGGCTTCACGGTCGGCTACTTCGTTTTCACGAACGACACGTCCAAGGTACCGATCTCCGCCGACCCGTGCTGCTCCTGAGCTTGTTTGAGTTCTCTGTCTGTCCTCCTAACAAGTAGCTAATAAGTGAATAAGTACATGTAGTGTTGCGTGGTGTAATGCGAACAAGCATCTAAATGTGGTATCTCATGATGCACATCGATCCGCATCGCGACAATCCAGATTGATCGCATTGCAACAAATTGGCATTATTTTGACATCATCCTTGTCACTCTCGCGGGGTGCGACAAAAGTGTACGTCAATTCAAATTCGAATTGCTGCTCCTATTTTAAGAAGTACCCGACCAAGTCCGGACGTGTATTTTGTAAAAGAAGCTCACCATTGCCTAACTTCACCTGATCAAAAGCCTACCATGCGAAGCAACTTTGCAACGAGTTTCGCGAAGTTTATCGATTACTCGGGTGCACGCTTACCAGCAATGTACTTACGAAGTACTAGCGACTAGCTTTCTAGTCGCTCTTCGTCAAAATGACGGGATACATGTATGTATAGGGTTCCTCAAACTCTTCAGCAGGCTCTGTGGAACATCATGAACTGTTGTCTAAGTAGTCGATCCCGAGTACAGTTTGATTGATTGATGAGGAGCGACAGCGAGAATTCCTCGCAATGCTTGCTTCATAGCAGAGAAGGTTCCTGATTGGGTGTCTGACTGGGACTTTTGCACTCTGATGCTGTAAGATTCATTCATTAATTCTGCAAAGACGATCTGGAAACGATTGAGCGCGCGCGAAGATCCAATTCCTGAAAAACCAGCTTTTACACGAAAATGGCGGACGAAGCAGCTCGTAGTAGCAGCAGCACCAAGACTAAGAGAAGCCTACTTCAATGGCTACGCGATCGCTTCCAATCGAGATCCAAGGCGAAAAAGGTACGGAAAGCGTATGATCTTTCAATTGAGGGTCTGTACCCGGCAAGTTGAGCTAACGTAGGTCTTGTGACTTGTGTTTAGGACTTTTCTGAGGCTCTTCATGTCACCACTCCACGCACGCCGCCGCCACCGCCAGTACAACCAGCGAGCCCGAACTCTGGACTCACAGACGATGAGAAAAACATGATCTACCGCGCAACTCGCCGGTACGGTGTCTGGTACATGTGTCCGCAGCGCCACCCGTACCTGGTTACGGAGTGCGGCACGCCCGTGCAAATGGCAACGTGTCCGACCTGCGGAAGCGTGATCGGAGGCAAGCACCACAAGTTCATCGGCGCGTACCAGACGGGGAACTCGTTCTTCATGAAGAAAGGCGTCGTGTAGGCAGAGTGAGAAGAGAGAAAAATGTGACGGAAGACCCGCATGTGACGAAAATGAGGGAGGCTCAATTTCCGTTGGGTTTGAGTAGTTGTCGTTGTCCGTCAGGCTGTGTGGTGTACATGTATATGCACTTTCAGAGCTGCTGTTACTCGTTTGAGAAGAGAGGAATTTGGTTGCTTTAATAGCGTTAATGCATGCGTGTTCGCAATATATCGCCATGCGAGCGAGTCTCAAACTGATCTGAAGGTGTTCAAACTCTGCCATTAATAGTGACATAAAAGTCACTATTGATGTCACTCATTTATTAAATCATTATTGCATCTGACATAATAATTGAAGAACTCCGTCTTTACACTTTTTGGGTTTGTGTGGTTTACGGTATACGCAACAATTTAATCATCACTTGCTCTTTGTCATTTTTTATTGTGTCTCTTGCAGTACCGCTTCAGCAAGCCGCCCACCAACCAACCGCGAAAAGCTCTTCGCCATTTAAACGCCGCCAAGCGCCAGCATCATTGCGGTCGCTCTTGTCGTTGACATCCCATCGATCGCATCACAGCAGCTCTACGCATCTGCATCAGCTAAACAGACAGCCACCATGGGTCGCAAGGGAGGACGCGGACTGAGCACGCTCGTGCGCGCCGAAGAAGCCGCTGAGGAGGAGATCCTCGAGACGCCGGCGCTGAGTTCGTTCGCCGAGGGCGGCCACTCGGACAACGGCAGTGACAGCGACGAGGACGAAGAGGATGAAGAAGCCGAGCTGGAGCGCCGTCTCTACGAGGAGCAGCTTCGCGAAGAGCAGGAGGCCAGCAACCAGGCGCAGAATAAGGGCATCTACAACCGCGAGGCGCTCGAGACTATCGCGGCCGAGTGGAACCAGGAGAAGAACTTTGCGTGGGTCGAGACGCTCGACACGTGCGAGTTCCCGCTCGAGCTCGAAAATGTGCACGACGACCTAAAGCGTGAAGTTGCTTTTTACAACCAGACGCTCGCGAGCGTGCGCTTTGCGCGTGACCGCCTCAAGCGTGAGAACATTGCGTACAAGCGTCCGGACGACTACTTTGCCGAGATGCTCAAGAGCGACGCCCACATGGCCAAGGTCAAGGACAAGCTCATCTACGAGCAGAAGAAGATCACAGCTGTGGAGGAGCGCAAGAAGTCCCAGGCGCACCGTAAGGTTGCCAAGGAGGTATGTTTTCTAATGCTGTCGTTATTGTATGCTAGTGTTTGCCTATTGCGCGGTGTATTCATGTTTTCTATGTGTCCTTGTACTTGCAGATTCAAGCGGAGAAGTTGAAGCAGCGCGCACAACAGAAGAACGAGACGCTTGACGCTGTGAAGCAGTGGAAGAAGCGAAAAAACAGCGACAAGAACGGCCTGATCGACGACAAGAACGACGAGCAGCTCGAGTCGATCGTGAACGAGAACAACAGCAGCAAGCGCAAGCGCTCGGGTAACGACGACTACAACACGAAGGACTCGAAGAAGCCGCGCGTGAACCACGTGCGCGAGTCCAAGGACAAGAAGTTTGGCTTTGGCGGCAAGAAGCGCTTCGCGAAGCGCAACGACAAGGAGAGCACAAACGACTTCTCGCAGTTCCCAGGCGCGCGCAAGGGTGGCGCTCCACGTGGCGGCAAGCCGTCGGGTGGTGGTCGTGGCAAGCCAGCTGCTGCAGCCCGCGCCGGCGCTGCGAAGAACAGCAAGGCCGCGCCAAAGGGCGGCAAGCGTGCCGGCAAGGAGAAGCGCACAAATCAGCGCACCAAGGGCCGCAGATAAGCGGCTGATTGATATCGTCAAGGGTCCTGAACGGATAAAGAAAAAGACCCGAAGGAGTGGCGGGTGAGATGGACAGGTGTGCGTGCTCAGAGAGGCCTCATTTTGATTAGAGTGAAGACGAATAAGAACCTCCTCGCCTCGCAGACAGACGACTGACTATTTCCACCTTCCGCGCTAAACGAAACGAACCCTGTGCGTTCAATATATAGAGATAAGCTATCTACACGTTTTACATTTTACCACACTCAAGGTCTCAAATGAGTTCTTTATCATTGGCTTCACTAGGTACTACTTGGCACCTCCCATGCGGTTTCCTGTGTGATGCGGTTCACGTAGTAGACCTGACTCGTCCGCGGATCAAACACTTCTTCCCACGCGGCCTGCGCATTCTCATTTGCTTCGACAGCAACAGCAGATTGCCCATAACCTCCCAGTTCAGTCGCGTATCCGTAGCTGTAGCCTGGATCACCATTCGTTGGCATCTGACTCTCGGGATATGGCAATTGAGAGTGATGGTCAATGTAGCCATCTGCGTATCCTGAGGTGATGTCATAGCTCTGGTCAGCTGAGTAGCTCCCCGCTGCTATTAGTTGTTGCTGGTCGTAGTAGCCAGCACTGTCACCCCATGCTGCTTCCTCTTGGTTGTAATTGCCATTTGCGTCTTCGTAGTACGCTTCCTGCGATTGAGAGTTGTATGAAATAGCACTTGGTGTAAAGTTCTCACCAGCAGCAGTTCCGTAATCCGCTGCTCCATTCGCGTAGTTGTAGCTGTTGTAATAGTAAGGATCTGAGACGCTGTATGCGCTTGGGTCGTAGTCGTAGCCTTGCCAGGCGCTCGCGTTCCCGTCTGGAGCGTAAAAGTAGCCACTGCTGTCGACGAGCGGAGCATCAGCAACAGTAGGATACGTCGCAGCTTCTGCTACTGTTGCTGCACCTCCAGTGGTGTAGTCGTAATTGTAGTCGTTGTAGCCGTAGCCGTACTCGTAGTTGTTGTAACCCGAGCTGTAGTCATACCCGTACGCTGCTGCTTCTGGGGCTTCAGCTCCTCCAGTTCCAGCAGCCAGACTCTGGAATGGCGGCGAGTATGAATAATAGTCAGCGTAAGGAGGTTGTGCGCCTTGTTGCTCTGCTGGTCCCACATCTCCCACTGGCGCTTGCTCTGCTGGAGGTGACTCGCGTTTTGAGCTCGATACTATGGATCCAGCTGCAGGCGTACTCGTATCCTTAGCATCTAGATCAGCCCGCACCTTTCGTTCCTTTTCTTCTCTCGCGTGTCGCTGTCTCTCCTTGCGATCCAGGTTCTTCTGACACTTCCACGCCCAAAAGCGCTCCGCCCTGTACCGTCAAGCACAGCAACAACAACAAGAGCAGCAAATGATCAAACCAGTTAGCAAACCTAGTGTATCAAGGAATCAGAGCTTGGGCGTACCGCCGCAACTTACAGAGAATGGCTGATCCACACGACGCGTCTCGGATCCATCGAGTACTCGACGAGGTACATTACAAACATTTTCTCTTCTTCCACCGCTTCTCCGCCATCTCGCTGCTCTTCAGCGCCCGTTGTCACTGTTCCAATCGTACCTGCATCACTGGCACACTTCGCAGGCTGAGCGAGCGGGATCGTTCGCTCTGTCAGCTTTCCTTTCGCGTCTACATCCACTAGCATCTCCTCAAAACTACTCTCACCCTCCATATTCCCAGCTGCAGCGGCATCGCTATGGTCCCACTTGCTCAAGTGGAACCACGACGATAAGTTCTCGAGCGCCTTCTCTTTCTTCGCACCACTGCTACCACCTGGATCCATCACATGGATCCTCTTCAGTCGAATCGTTTGCCGGTTTTTCACCCAGCCGCGGAGATCCTCGCTCGTGATGATCTCCTCTGGCGAGCCATTCAAGATTCGCCCAACACCTGGTAATGGAATCCCAACGCGCATGTACTCGTGTGCGAGCAGCCCAAACATCCGCGCACGGATCGTCAGCTGTCGCCGTTGCAGCGCGTACATCTCGCGGAGTCTCTTCTTCACTGCCGTGTCGGTCTGCAGCGGCTTGGCGAGACCGAAAAAGTTGCGTACCAGGTACACAAACTGCTTCTCCAGCTTGACGTCCTCTCTTAAGCGATCCCAGTGCTCCTGTTTCTCAGTCTTGAGCTTGACGACAATGTGTTTTGCTCTCAGGATCGGGGCTTTGGTTCGCCAGAACTTTTGAATTCTGGTGGCGTGACGCTCACGCTTGGCCTGCAGAGCCCTCGCTTTCATTTTCTCCACGTCGGCGCGGTCCTGGGCCTCGAGTTCCTCTGCGATGCGCCTCGCGCGCTCGAGCATCGTGAGTGTTTGAAGAGGGATCTTCTTGACTCTGTCGCCACAGAGCTCGATTGGATGGCTCGCAGTGACACATTTGCCGCACACGCGTATCGACTTCGTAGTCTTGTTGGTCGCCTCGTAGTGTTCACACTCGTGTTGAACGGCGCGAGCTGGATCTTTTTGCTTCTTCTTACTATCGATGCCGTGCGATAATGACTCATCCCCTTTGTGTAGCTCTTCGTTGTCCTCATCATCTTCAGTCGAACAGAGTTGACACATTTCCAGCAGCTCAATGGATTTGTGCACCTGAAGCGTGCCTCGGTGGTGGATGAACGCAAAGCAGACGTCGCAGAAGAGCGCTTCCCTCTCGGGGTTGCTGCTGGTGGCGTCGCCCTTAAGACCCAAAAGGTCGCTCTTCTCATCCTCTGATACCAAAGGTGACGCTAACTGAGACTTCTTCATGAGAGCTTGACCGGGCTTTGGCAGACAGCTGAGGCACTTCCGTGACGCCACTTGGAACTGGCAGAGCCCGCAGAGCGCGATCTTCTCCACCTCATGGCTGCTCTTCTCGTTGAAACCACTCTGGTCGTCACTCGTAGTACTCTCAGTGGTCTCAGTATCAACCTCTAGGTTTCTTAAGCTCTCGTTATTCTTGTCCTTGTGGAAGGTTGGTAGACACACCCCACAGAAGAACTCTTCGCACTCGTAGCAGAACCACTCGGCGCACTTGGCACAGTCCTGCTCCCCTTCACATTGGATCTTGAGCATTAAACTCACGGGCGGATACGGCACGACCTCAGTGGCTACGTCCTCCGCACGTAGCACGCGTGGCTTCTCCCATGTCGAGTACCCAGACTTCGGGTTCGTCCAGTAGGGGAGTCCCCACTCGGGGTCGATGTACTTCTCATACACTTGCTGGACGCGCAAACGCAATTGCTTCTTTGCGAGGAATATGCGCGCACGCGCTTGCAACTTTGTACATGCGCGCGCCTTTGCCTGTGCCTCAAGCTGCTTGCGCATCTGCAGACGCATCAACAGCCCATGTTTCAAGTTGTTCCCCCGCTGGAATAGTTGCTGGATGCGTAAGCAGCGCTTGCTCAACACTTGGGTCACAAAGTCGTCCAGTTGGCGCACCAGCGGCTGGAACTCGGGCAACACAAGCAGGAACTCCCATAGTAAACTGAACAGCTGCGCGTCACTGCCGTCAAACTTGCTCCACCAGACACTCACGCGCGTGAGTTTCATCTCACCCAGCAGTCGGAGCACTTTGATGAACTCCTCGAACGTGAGCGCACTCTTGGACGCGCCGCCAGCCTTGGCGAGCGCCAGGTCCACGTCCGTCATCGAGAAGAACGCCGCATTGGTACCGGTCTTGCTCTTGGCCTTGGGCGATGTCGACAAGCTCTTAGAACTGTTCTTGGTGTTGTGGTTGTCCTGGAAATGCTTGTTCACGGCCTTGAAGAGCGCGACGACCCGCGAGCGGTCCAGTTTTGTCTGTAGCAGCGCTTTCTCGTCCATCTCCTTCCATTTGAGTGGGTTTTTCGCCCCCGAGACAACAAGGAATACCATCGGCATCATCGGGAACACTGGCGCATTGGAAGTTGGCTGTGGTCTTCTCTGATGTTGGTTGTGAAGAGTTTGGTTCTTCTGGCCGCCTGTCGATGGGAACAGAAACGCCTTCAAGCTCTCTTCGAACGACCGGCTGAGCGATGCAACGATAAGCTCGTCCTTGAAATGCTGCATGCAAATGCGCAGACTCTGCACGCAGAAAACCCGAGTTTCGTCCAATTTTCTCGCTTTCGCCAACAGAAGTACCAATTTCCGCTTGCACCAGAGTCTGCTTCGCACCAATTTCTGGATCTTGGTCACCATCACATGCTGTTTGCGTTTTTCAAGTCGCCAGAGTTGCGCAAATTGCTGTGTGCGCTTGTGTTGGAGCCAGCGGTAGATCTTGTGCGCAGCGTGCACGAACTTCATGGTCTGCCTCCACTTCCACTTGATAATATAGGAGACCAGCAGCTTCTCGGCCTTGAGCTTCTTGAACACTTGACGAGCTTGGACGCCTCGGACGCGCTTCTGGATCGTGATCGCAGCCTTGCGACGTGTGAGTACACACAACTCGACTTGACAAGCTTGCGCTCGCCAGTGCGCAAGCAAAAACTTGTTGTGGTGCAAATGGCGCAAGAAGCATCTTGCGATCTTGTTGGTCGCTTGTTGCTCCACTGTTTTTCCGCTCTCTGATGGCTGATTGCGGTGCTGCTGGTTGTGCTTGCCTAGAGCCTTTAGAGCATTTGCGAACTTTGGTTCCCTCGGTTTCTTCACAGTAGGCTTTGTCGGCGATAATGACAATGTTGGCAGAAACGGAGCAGTCCTGTCCAGATTCTCATGCTGTTGCAGCTGCTTGAGTTTGTTGCGCGTCTTGGTCGCCTCCTTATCCGCGATCCGCTGCCTTCTCGCGAGCTTCTTGTGTCTCGTGGTCACCATCAGGAACTTGCGCTGCTGAACCCAGCGTCTCAGATGTTTTTGGATCCGAATCGCCGCCTCTTTGGTACGTTCTTGCTCGATCTTGAGCACTTGGAGCCACTTTGCGAGCTGCTTAGCTTGCGCCTCTTGCCTGCGAGCGCTGACGCCAAACCAGATACACACACGGCGTGCGATGATTTGGGCGGCACACTGCCTTCTTGCGAGGAACACCAAGTGGAGCATCCGTCGCTTGACCGCGAACGGGTACAACGCGCGAGTGCAGATGAGGAAAGCGGCCCCCTGGCGATCCATTTTCCACTGGAGCAGCGCCTCTTTCGACACATTGCGCGCGAGGATCGCGGCCACGAGCGCCTCGCGCTTCTGTTGACGATTTTGTAGGCGCAATTGACTACGGACGCGATGCCCTCGGTACAGTTTCTGGAAAACGATCGTGGCTTTGACTCTCTTGACGTGCAGGAGCGTGTGCACGAGTTGATTTTGCTGGAGTTTGCGGTCGCGGAAGAACTTTTGCAGGTACAATGCGCTCGCTTTGTGCTGCTGGCGGCTCTGGATCGCCTTATAACGGAGAAAGCGGCGCCAGACCATCTGGATCTTCTCCGCCTGGTGATCCCGGTACTTTATCCTGAAATCTAGTAGCTTCTGGGCTTGGAGCTTGAATTCTGCAAGCTGTCGGCGCATATGATGCGCTATTTGGCGCGCGCGATGACCGCAAAACACACGAGTGATCGTCGCTGCAGCTTGCTCGTGGGCGATGCGTCTCAGTTCCAGAGTCGCAGCTCGCCACTTGCAAAAGTAGAGCTTGTAGAACCGGTTCTGGAACTTTAGGAGTACGTTCTGGATAACCTGGAGCGACCGCTCTTGGCAGAAATCCTTGAGGTTGCGCTCAAAGAGGAACTGGTTCGGGAGCAGCTTCTGGGATTCTTCAATGAGAGCGTGGAGTTCTTTCGTGACGATCTCAACTTGTTGCTGCGAGCGAACGAGCTCTTTGCCACGCGCTCGGATCGCGATCTGCATCTCCTTATCTCGGGTAGGCTCAGCAAAGTCAGGAGCGTTCGAACTCTGTGCTGGTATCGTGAAAGCCTCTGAGACCCTAGGTTTCTGCTCTACAGATCCTGAATTGCTGCTCAACAGAGCCGGTGGTTGAACAGCGAGCCCCAGACGGACAGTGTCAGCTTTCGTAGGCGAGTGAAGCGACTTGGGCGGTGGCAGGACTTCTTGCTGATTGTGACCAGTAGAGGCGTCGTCTTCATTCTTCTTCTCCAGTTCTCTCTTCTGCTGCGTCTCCGCTGCTTTTTTCTTTTTGTTCTTGCGGAGCTCCAGAAGGACTCGGTATGCGTCTTTGCCAGCGACATTCTCAAGCTCTGGTGCAGTGCTGTCGATCACAGTACTATTACTGCTGCTGTGCTTGCTGTTCAGACCAGCACTGTTACCAGGCTGCAACGTGTAGCTCTTGTGTTTAGTGCCGTAAGGCGTAGGCGGCTGCTGCAGCACTTGGCGCACAAGTATGGAGTCCACACTCTCGAGATGTGCGCCGTTTTCGATCTCGCGCAGCGTCGCCTGCAGCTGCGCCAGCCTCTCCATTTGTGCTCTCAGTTGCTCTCGGCTAACGCATTTGGGGTCCCTGTGACACGGTGGGGTGGATATATAAAGTTGGTTAGAGAGATGGCGACGGCTTGGCGAGGTGCATGCGCATTGTTCTCAGAAAATCCTAAACCAAAGACCGCTGAATGAACATCTTGGGACTGTCTGCCAAGTTGTTGATAAGTGAGCGAGAGAGATGAATTGAATGACCAGGTTGCGCAGTATAAAGGTTTACCTATTGTAGTTACTTTATCAAGACTCGGATGCTTCGACCACCTATCGCCCAGTAGACTACTGTAGCCAAGGCTTGCTGATCGACTGGCCGACTGACTGACTAGCTGGAGAAAGGAATGCCGTGCTGCTGCATGTACATCATGAGGATCTGGCGCTCGTTCGGCGGCAGCATGTTGAGTTTCTGCGGGGTCATGTCGCGCGCGAGCTCCGCTATTGCGTCAAACGTCCCGTTCCCCTGACTCAGTGGTCCTTGCTGCTGCTGCTGTTGTTGAAAGTGGTGGTCGTCGGGTCTTGGTCGCTTTGGATCAACTGCTGGCTCGGGAGCGAGCGGTCTCTTGGCTAAACGAGGGTCGCGCGCGCGTCGCGGGTCGCGACTCATCTGCTGGGCTGCTACTGCCCCCATCGGTGGCGGCGGCATGTTCATCAGTGGCGGTGGAGGTCCTTGGTACGATGGCAAGGCGGCTGGCTGTTGGTGTTGTTGTTGAGGTGGTGGGCCAGACATCCCTCCTGGTCCTGGTGGCGCCATCAGACCCGCGAGCGGACCTGGACGAGCACTCCACCGCGTGCCTCCCGCCTTCGCAGGTGGGGCTTGGGCTCCTACTGGCGGTGGCGGCATGCCCATCGATCCTGGAGGCGGAGGCGGCGGTCCTGGCGGTGCCATACCTAGGATCCCACCTCCAGGGGGACCTCCCATCGGCGATCGCTGCGGTGGTGGCGGACCCATAGGACGTCCCATTAGCGGCGGGGCATGCAGGTGTGGCGGGGGTGGCGCTAGTAGCGCAGGCGGCATCTCTGTGGACGACGGGATCGGGATGTTGAGCGTCTTAAAACACTGCACGATCGCGTGTGTGAGCGCTGGGTTCGCGGTCAGCATGCTCTTGGTGTGGTCGGGGCGTTGGCGCGCGTGCTCCTTGAGGTCCACGAGCATGTCGTAGAGCTTGAGCGGGCCGAACCGCGAGATCGCGTTCTCGATCGCCTGGATGATCACCTCACCACTCACAGTCGTAGGGTGTTGTTTGTCATTCGAGTAGACGCTGCCGCCTCCACCGCCTCCGCCATTGTGGTGGTTGCCACCACCACCACCGCCGCCGCCAGACTTGTCGCCGCCGTCCGCAAAGTCCACGCGCAGGTTGCGACCGTTAATCTCGTAGCCGTTCAGGTTGCGCATCGCGCTGAGCGCCGTCGCGCCATCAGCGTATTCGCAGAACCCGTAGCCCTTGGGTTTTCCCGTCTCTCGATCGGTCACGAGGCTGTTGGTTGATCATAGGATCCATCATATACGCACGCATACAAAACACACGGTTAGCGACAACACGCAAGATCACGAATGTATAGACAAATAGACTGCATATATGCGCATATACAGACAGCTAGCGTACCGGAAGTTGACGACTGTGCCCGCGCCAGAGAAAATCTCCTTGAGCATCTCTTCCGTCACATCATAGGGGATGTTGCCGACTGCGAAATTTTAGCACGAGTTTATGAGCGCAATACAAAGTCAATAATCGCAAGTAAAATAGCACTAGAAGGCGCAGCATGTGATGAACATCATAGGTGTATATTAGCAGTGCTGGAGCTCGTATTAACGTACCGAAGACGCTTCGTTCCTTGGCTGTGCCCGCACGCGCCTTGCCGCTCATCATGGCTAAACTGTTTGTTTATTGCTTGGCGATGATTGCTGGGTGTTGCATGCGGGTGTATCTGTCCAAAGAAGAGATGCTGCTGGCACATTAGTGGTACACTGTACCGTTTTTAATGGTACACTAATGTACGGAAGAGTCAGAAATGATTCATTGATCTGATACAGGTCAGATCGCGAAATTGGACACAAAAGGTCGTGAGCAAAGATTCTGGAAAATGGGGGCGTGGCGTGGAAATGTACAGACGGATCTTGCATCATTTCTGTAAAGCAAGCAGCTAGGGACAACTGAGGAGCAGTATCTGTGATCAGCGCCAGAACACTCAAGCTGCCGTTCCTTACTACGTGATCCACAGAACGAGAACAACAATGAGGTAAGCCAGCGGATCGAAATCGTGTTTGTATCCATGAATGGTACTCATTGTAGCTCTTCGCGCGCAGCATACTGATTACTCGCTGACGGTATGAAACATTATGCTACTGATCGCTTGTGTATCATAGTGACGCATTTGGTGGGAGCGCCTACCTGGTGATGCCTCTGGAGGCGGAACGGTTGATTGAGTCGCTCAAGGAGCAGCCGATCGACCACATTGGAGCCTCGAAGGACTGGATTGCGTACCACCACGTGATGGAGAAGCTCAACCTCCAGGCGCACCAGTCTGCGCAGAAGAAACAGGACAACTTTGTGGTCGAGGGCTTACTCACGTATCAGAAGCTCCCGACTGTGGTCATGAACCTCCTGGCGCTCGAGCTTTGGAAGAGTAACGTGCTGCCGCTGCTCCAGTGCCAGGACAAAGACGCGGCGTCGCTTCGACTGTACTTCATCGTACGTGACACTAGGTTTACATTGTTATATTATCAGGAGATACTTGAGCTAATCTACAATGTCTGCTCGCTCGCTTTTGCAGATCTACCATGAGGCGACGCTGACCAACCTGCTCGAGGTGGCGTTCTACCATGAGCACGTGGTTGAGAGCCTCGACGACGACCTCATGATCGAGCTCGTCGACTTCTGCATGCGCAAGGTGACGTGGCTCATCAGCCTCCCGCGCGACATGATCGCCGCGAATACGACGTTCCACAAGTCGGGCCACGAGATCGTGCAGATGATGAACTCACACTCGACCAAGCGCGAGCTCGCGCGGCAGCAGCTGGAGATCGAGTTCCGCATCGCCGTGCAGTGCGTCACGATGCTGCGCTACGTCGCCGAGCGGCTGCACCTGCTGCCGCTGAGCATCGTCTCGCGGCTTCTCGACAAGCACGACGTGCTGCTCTCGCTCGCCGTGCTCATCGAGAACCCGCCGTGGACCTACAAGGCGATCGAGAAAGCGACGAATGAGGACGGCAAAGTAGAGACCCAACAGGTCAAATGGAAGAAGTTTATCAACCAGAAATGGACGCTCGTCGAGCCGAGCGACCTACTCGTGCTCACGACCACGGAAGCCCAGGTCTGGATCGCGATCTACTACCTACTCTGCACGAAATCGGCGCGCGAGCACTACGAAGTGACGCAGTTCCGCAAGGACCAGCTACTCCGCATCCGCAAGTACCTGAATGACTTACTGCTCGACCAATTGCCGTTGCTCGCCGACATCCAGCGCTACCTGGACGAGCTTTCGATCATGCAAGTCGGTGTGCCGGCGGGCAACCGAGGTAGCCTGGTCATGGAGGCCGTGCCCTACTTGCGCCTCGCGATCATGCGCAAGTTTGCTCACAAATACGGGGATGTCGCGAAACAATTTGATGAACGCAGCGCGAGCTTGAACCGCAGTGAGGATCTGCGCGAGCTGGCCGAGATCTACCAGATGGAAGGCATCGAAGAGCTCCTCGAAGGCGGAGAGGTCAATAATGGCGATAAAACCCCAGTGAAGAGTGACGAAGATGTCTCTCAGTTCAACCAGGATGACGGCAATCACAATGCTGAGCCAGATTCTGCTGGTATTCCACACAAGGTAAAATTGATTTTCTGCAATCGTCTTCAAGGTGTTGAGTCACTGGCGAAGAAGAACCCGCTCATTGTTGAGCTTGATGGCAACAACAATGATCAATATGTCGAAGCGAATGGAGTGGTCGTCGTCGAGTGCGCTGTGGATGTGGAATCTCGCAAGGCAATGGAGACCAAGACCCACCGCTACTATCGCTACGCGCTTCGACCTTCTGTTGTGAGCAGCTCCAAGAACCCGATCATCAAGTGTCACGCGAGTGCTGAGGCCCAAGTCTGTTTCGCCAAAGAGCATGTGGGCGCAAGGGACGACGACGAGAACGATCCAACATCTCCTGCCCTGAGCCTCACGTGTGCAGACTTGCAGCTGCCAGTGCCACTGACGCGTGGAAAGCGCGAGAAGCTCTGGAAGCAGATCGGGTCGTTACAAGAAGCCAGCCTCGTGGTCGTGCAATGCCAGTTTGTTTTCGAGCAGCAGGAGGTGAGCAACCAAGATGAAGAAGAGGAACTTGGTGATGACCATGCGCTTGGGTATCAACTCGGGGCACTCTTTCTATCAGTGCCTTGCTAAAGTGGTTGGCAAAGTATGTTAGCAGTGTGATATTCATGTGACTCGACACGCTTACCTGCTTCATGGCAGCTTCAAATCATCTTGAATCGTGGTAGCTCTTGATTTGCACGACAGCAAAGGAGAAGAATGAAAGAAACTCGTTTTCAGCAAGAACCAAAGTTGGCATTGTTTTGGTCTTCATGCTTGGTGCAAATTTCTCCTGCTCTTTTTGTTTCTTCTGCATTTGTCTCTTTCTCTTTTCATTTTGCACTTACCTGTCGGGAACAGCAGTGTACTTCAAGCGACATGCTCTGACTGGGCTGTCTTGCAGCACTATCGCATTTGTACGTGCCGCACTATGTTACGATGTTTCTCCATTTGTTACTTTTCAGTTCTGTGGGGCGCTTCCGTCAAAATTGGTCGGCAAAATCCCATCACTGATTGCGCGCGCGACGATCGACTTGAATAGCGCCGACGCGTTCGGAATGTCAAGTGCCACATCGCTGAGCACCATCTTGAATCTCTCGAACCCCTTGCGCAGCTGGTCCGACGACACAATCTCTTGCGCGACGAGGTACGCCAGCAACGAGGACATCGCGACTCCAGTCGCTTCGCCGCCTTCTTCAAGCGAGTTCGTGATGCCACGCTTCACAACCTCGTGGTGGAAGTGCGGAACGTTCAGCTCGCGTACACAGCGCGCTGCTTCCTCCAAGTCAGATGACAGCAAGTACTCCTTCGTGAGCTGGTCGATCGCGACCTTGAGTTCCTCAACAGGACGACCATCACCTGGTCCCCACGCCTTCTCCATGCGAGCCGTTCCGTGGTTGATGCTCAGCTTCTTAATCGCTTCAGCAGCAATGTCAGGCGCGTATCGGTTGACGAAAGGGTCTTCCAGGAAGCTTGGAGGGACGATTTCGTCGACAACACCGCGAGCAATAAAAATTGCCAGCATCGATCTCGCGCTGATAAAATAAGCAGAGAAAAGTCAGCAAACAGCCTCGAATCCAAGCAAGCATTGGATCAGCAACTACTTACTTTGGAATATCGATCTGGAGATCATCAGCGAGAAGTAGCACACGGCGGAAGCCCATGGAAATTTGCGATGGCGTCAATCCATTCAAATACAATGTCGACAAGAGACGCGATACCAGCTCGCGCTCCTTGTCGTTTTTATCCATGGAAATTGTGATCGCGCGCTTCACAACTTCGTAGTTGAATTCTTCTTCGTTGAGCTCCTTCAACGAGCTAGGTACAGCAACCAGTGCACATACAAATCATTAATGGGGGGCGTCTGCGAGAATTGCTAAATACCTGAGCATCTACAGAAAGAAGGACTTACCTCTTGACTTCATCGGCGTCGGCACTGATCAAGTACTCATCAATGATCTCAATGATACGCTTCTTGATTTCTGGTGGCGGGTTCACTGCAAGCTCTTTCGCTGCGAGCGAATCTGGCTCCAGATTCAACGGTTCAGCTTTCTTCACTGGCGATGCCGACGTTGATACCAAGACTACGTTGTCTTCAGCTTCACTGTCGTAATTCGGGTCGTGGTTGTCAACGGCGGCGACTGGCGTGATGAGCTCTTCAGGTTTGCTCCACACCCCTTTCTGTCCGCCACCCATGCGCTTGCCCATGTCGCGCGACTTGCTGCGCTCCTTGCGCGGCGCCAACGCCTTTTCGCCGCCGCCTCCACCTCCGCCAGCAGCAGCACCTGCGCTGCTGTTGGGGGCTGGCGCAATCGCAGAAATGTTATCGATCATTTCTAAACACACATGCCAGATCCAACAGCAACAAAAACGTCCAGCAGAGCGTGAGACCCAAATCGAACGTGCAACAACCAGACAAACATCATCTATCTCGCAATTCTTTCGTATTCACACACCCTCCGCTAGCAAACCATTGCCTCACATGATTCCCAACGCACCTTGTGTTGCGTTCGACATGTTGAACTAAAAGATCGCGTTCTTGGGTGACGCAACTTTATTCGGTCAAAGGGGAGCGATGCGGGTGCGATGGGAGACAGCCGGACGACAGAGAGAGAGAAAGAGAGAGAAGGGATGCAACAGAGAGCAAGTGGCGACTGAGAATGGGTGTCTTCTCGATCTTCTTCTTCTATCTTGAGGGCGGGTCGTGTGCGCGTGCTTGGGGCGAAATTCAATACTGGCTGAATGCGGAAAATGATCGTGCTTGTTTCTTCTGCAAGCAGGCGGCAAAAAACTGCTAACTTCAAACAACAATTCAGCAATTCTTTTTTTATTTGCTTTATGCCCATCCCCAATTTTCAAATGAATTGTCGATTACCTTAGTTTAGAAACGTTTCCATTTAATGACTAGCAGTACGCATCTGTCACACAAATTCTAATGTTTGTGGCAGCAAGCGAGCCAAACATTAGACATTAAAACCCAAATTAATTACCCTATCCCCACAAATTGAATTGCGATAGCCCGCTATTGTTTTGTATCGGGACCACACCCACATCATCCCTATATTAATTGCATCGGATATTTTGTGAAGAGAAAGCGCCAAATCCAGAGCCAAGCAACCATCATGGCGTCCAAGCAACAGGTGTTGCAGCTCTACAAGCAGATGCTGCGCAACGCGTCCAAGTTTGAGGTGCGTGCATAGCGCCCATTGCAATGCGCTCAACTTTCTCTTTCGATTGATACCAACTACATTTTCTGGATCGTTCTGTGTGCAGAGCTACAACTACCGCAAGTACGCGGAGCGCCGCGTGAAGGAAGACTTCCACAAGCACAAGAGCCTCGCGCCAGGCAGCGCTGAGCAGCAGCAGGCGCTCGCGTACGCGCACGAGCAGGCGAACGTGCTCTACCGTCAGGTCGTGATCTCCAAGATGTACCCGCCAGAGACGCACAGCATCATGGAGAACCTGTAAGTGAACGAGCTACCTCGCCGCGCCTACATAGGAATGCCGAATGCACACTATTTGCCGTAAAGAAGAAGAACGATACAGAACGCAAAAGCATAACAGCGACGCATCGACGCACACGATCGATAGATGAAGCGCGTAATGCAGCAACGTGATGCCCATTGTCTACCAGTAAGTACGGAATTGTTGTTTGCGAGTGGTTCTCTCCCTGTTGATCATTCGCTGTTGGTTGTTGTGGAGTTTGGTTCTGCTGCCTCCAATTCAGCGCCCAGGTGCGCAGCCATCCGACGGAGGAATCAGCATACTGTGCAATGATCCCAGTGGCAGCTTCTGCTGAGCCAGTGTCACTTGATTCGTAGCTCCATTTCCCGCAAGCAATTGGTTACAATTGTTTTAAGTAGCAGACCTCGACGAGGTCCTGTGGTTGACAAAATGGCCAAAAATTGACCCAGTGAGATGCCTCAGAATCCTGTGCTTCGAACAGCCCCGTGGTAAGATCTTCCTATTGCTTTGCACATTAAATATTCGTTTGGGGATTGTGCAACTGCTGGCTCTAGACAGGGCGCGTGGTTTGAGAAGCCCTCTCAAGATCCTCCTACGCTCTGCACGAGTTTTCAAGAAACAGAAGCCCCAAGTCAGCCCTTCACTTCTAAATTCCCAGTGTTGCGCCAGACGCCATCCACTTCAGCTTCTACCAAGTCCCTTGCCTGTCTGGGCTCACCATTGTATCACCGCGATGTTGGGGAGATTCTCCGCCACCGACGCGATCAAGACAAGCGTCCAAGATCGACTCTCGCTCCCAAGCTCACTCGCCAATCCCCAGACCCCCAGCAGCACGTACGTGAAGGTTAACTTTAGGGGGAATGAAGATGGAGATGATGGCGGTGCTCTGCGTGCGGGTGGGGCTCCAAGTCTGCTCTCACGAGAATCCTGCGGACTGCTCGCGCAGTACGCCGCCGTAGGTTTCATCATGGGGACGCTGCCGAGTACCGTGACGCCGTTCCTGAGTTATTACCTCAACATGGAGGGCCAAGGCACCACTGCTGCACGCGCGCTGCTGGGGATCCCGTGGTCGCTCAAGGTGTTTGTCGGGATCGTCTCGGACTGCTACCCGATCTGCGGGTACCGTCGACGTCCCTACATGGTGCTTGGCTGGACGATCTGCTGCGTGAGTCTGCTGGCGATGGCGCTCACGCCAGTCGGTCAACCGTACTTTCCCGATCCGTCGTGGCGCAAACTCAAGCCGATCAACTACACAAGCGCACAGAAGCTCGCGATCAACCATGACGCACCAGCGACTGGCGCCAAGTACATCGTCCTCATGATGCTCGCGACCATGGGGTACCTCATTGCGGACGTCGCGGCCGACGGCGTCGTGGTCGAGTATGCGCAGCGCGAGCCGATCGAGTTTCGCGGACGCACGCAGACTGCGATCTACACGGTGCGCAATCTGTTCACGATCTTCGCGAGCGTGCTCGTGGGCTTCGGACTGAGCTCGCCGCCGTACGGAGGGGACTTTGACTTTGGCATCAGCTTCCCTACGTGCATGCTGATCCTGGCGCTCTTCTGTGTGCCTGTGGTGCCCATGACCTGGTTCTTCGTGCACGAGACCAAAGTCAAGAAGCCCTGTGTCAAGGGGTACATTAGGATGCTGTGGTCGACGATTCAAAAGCGCGCGATCTACCAGGTGATCGCCTATTTCTTCTTTTCGGGCGTGTTTGGCGGCATCAGCTACGTCGCAGTGGACCCCGTGACGATATACTGGGCGAGGGCCACGAGCTTCACGATCTCAATCTCGCAGATCGTCGGCGCGGGCATTACCGTCATCACGCTCACACTTACAGGCAAGTACGGTCTTCACTGGAACTGGCGATCTATGACGGCGATCACCACGCTCAGCGTCGTCGCGATCGACTCGGTGTGCACAATGCTGACGACCTGGGATGTCGTGCGCAGCCAATGGTTCTGGCTCGGGTTGCCGATCGTCGAGGCGGTCCCTGTGGGTGTCGGCTTCATCATCTCCTCGTACGTGGTTGTTGAACTCGCGGACGTCGGCAACGAAGCGGCGATCTACGGACTCATGACCACAGTGGGTAACCTCAGCGGCCCGTTCTCGGCTGCGCTCACGAAGACCATCAACGCCAAGTTCGACGTGTACAACGATGACATCCTCAACGACACGCACGAGGTGCGCAGGGATGTCACAATCACAATCCTGATCTCGTACGCGTCCAAGTTGATTTCGCTAGCGTTCCTGGTATGGCTCCCGCGTCAGAAAGAAGAGACCCAGAACCTCAAGCGCCACGGGGGCAGCAGTAGACGTTTTGGTGGACTCACGATCGCCTACTGTCTGTTCGCGCTGGCGTGGTCGATCATGACGAACCTGTTCAGCATCTTTGAGAGCACGCGGTGCCTCAAAATCACCGGCGGGTGCAAGAAGTAGCCTCGAGAAATCAAGAAGGTGGCGCCACTTTCAAAGTATAGGGGTACGCAAATATGAAAGATGGTTTGCTTACTTCCTGTTCACGTTGTTGCTTTGAGTCATCTGGTAGTTGCAGCTGACCATTTTCAGGCAAGTCTTCCCCTCCACTTTCCACAAGCAGCCCTATTCAGTGGCACAAGTGTGGTTTGGCACTTGCATACCATACGACGCAAGGTCTCACTTCATCCGACCCGGACACCATCCGTAGTATTTATCTTGAGAGCAGATCTCCGACGCATTGCGACCTGCATTTTGCAGGTTGATTCGAAGATTTATCCAGTCTATTGGCTGGATTCTGGGGGTGCGACCTTGGCATTGAGCCTTGATAAGGTGAATGTGATTTGATGGTCTATGCTACCTTGTGTTTTGTATGAGCTTCGATTTTTCGCAACTTCAACATGGCGGTTCTTGGGGGTGGGACTTGGAATGTTAAAACGTTCTCCGCGATTAAGAAGGAAATGCATGAGGCTTCAGACAGAAGCCCTGCTGGGGCATCACTTGCGTACACTGCCATCAGCCTCCTCTCTGTGGCGAGCTACCGCCATTCTTCAACAAGCAGCTCAAGCAGCACAAGCGCATCCTCCCCCACAAGTGTGTCGATTGTTATAGCGAAGACTGAGCATGGGCATGACCTCGAGCGCGCCGCCAATGCTCACAAGCGTCGCTGTCGTGCTGCGCGAGCGAGCGGAAATCTTCGCGCTACCGCACGTCGTACACGCTGTGAGCGCGTGTCTGGACGCTTCGCCACGGTGGACGATCCCAAGAGCTGCTCAGCGAGGCCACGTGCACTTGCTGGATCACTTGTTGT